>QLPI01006122.1:0-24428 GCA_003314275.1 Chroogomphus rutilus | reverse complement strand
TACCTTCTCCTCCTCTGTTAAGTCCTCTACTCAGGCTGGCATCATCGGCATCCTCCCGAGTATCCCATCTGTTGCAAATCAGTGGCACGCACAGAGAGTAGGGCGCAACGCATGAGTATGTTGAAGCCAAAGCCACTACTTCCGGCCTGCAGGACTTGGCCATTCCCGTCCGACATCTTGGCATTCCTGAAGCTTGACAGAGGTCTGGAGCATTGCTAAGGCAGATAATTTCAGAAAGTGGGAATTGAGGAAATGTCATGGCAGAGTCAGCCTGTTCTACCCCCTCATTCTCAGCAACCACCCCCTGATTTGAATCCCTCTGATGAGGAACAGGAGGAGGATTATGATACTAGGTAGCATTTGGGACTAGCCACCAAGGTTGAGGTGGGACACAAATATGTTCTGACTGTCTTAGAGTAGGTGGTGGAAGGGATGGTGCAGGGGTAGGAGAATCTGGGAGACAAGTGGTGGTGGATCAGGTGTAAGTGTGAGGGGACAACCCCTAGGTTTCCCCTTTCCCTTCTTTCATTTCCTTATGCCCTCTTTAATTCCTTACATGACTTTCTCTTTCTTATTCCATCCCCCATTTTACTTTATATTACTACTATCAAAACTTGGTGTCACAGTTACTAGCTATATAGCTGGCTGCTTAGGTAAGGGGCCATCACCTTCTTCTCTTTTGGACCTCTTACCAGGTATTCAACTTGTTGTATTTAGTTTCTACTTTCTATACATATTTACTTTTGGACCTCCTTACCAGTGTCTGATTGCTTTTGTGGGTAGGCTCTGGGTTAGAGTCCCTGAGTCAGGCCTAGGGAGAAGGCCAGGGCTGGGTGGTATTCCACTAGTTCTAGCCTCCAATAGTTTCTAAAACTTGTATTTTTCTATTCTGACTACCCAGCATATATACAAGCCAAATGACCCCCCTTATTTGCTACTCTACGACCTATATGATCCACCTTACACCTGTGTTCTCAAAACTGACCACCTCATACCCCTCTTTCTCCCAATTCCCTACTACAGCATGACCCTCTATATTGAAACTCCCTGTCCTTGGCCAGAAATCCTCTTACAGAACCCTACAGTAGCTGCAACTGTCATACTGGCGACACAAGTGACAAACCTGCAGATGCCCAACCAAGTGAGCATCCTAGTTCTCCATTCCCTGCTACATATAGCAGGTGCCCAGCCTCTGACCCGTTGGTGACACCACTGACATACATGATATGCTATGTGATGTGCTTGCTGATGATACTGTCAGGAGACAGCCTCTTGCCTACTAATATTTATTCCTTTTTCCTGTATATCCTTCTTCTCTTGTGGATTCTTTAGTTAATTCTTCTGTTTTCACTGACTGTGACATGACCTACTCATGTCACAGTCACTAGCTATATAGTTTTGCTGCTTAGGTAAGGGATCCTCACCTCATTCTCTTCTGGATCCCCTTACCAGGTATGCACCGATATTGTACTTAGTCTCCTTTTAATACATATTCAGTTCTGGATCCCCTTACTAGTGTCTGATTGGCTTTGTGGGTAGGCTTTAGGGTTCTAGTCCCTGAGTCAGGCCTAGGGAGAAGGCCAGGGCTGGGTGGTGTCCCACTGGTTCTAGCTTCCAGCATTGCCCAGGAATCAGTACCCACGTAGGTTGCCCTTACATTAGAATGAGGTCACCCAATAAGGACCGAGGGACTGGCCACATACTTCAAACACGAGTAATGTCCTTGCACAGAGACTATGGTAACCAAACACCCTCCTTCCTGATACCTTGTAGGGATCCGACTATGTTTTCAATATCGTCACACGTATACCTAGAGGTGGGAAAGGTGACAGCTAGACAGTTCAGTAACACGAGAGAGTGGACCGCTTCAGGCGACACTGTAAACTGCCACATAGTCAGTAGAGTATACTGCCCTCTGAAGGTTAAGGCGATGCTATAAACCCCCAACACCCCCAACACTTTTCTCCTGTATTCCTCCATTCTGACTACCTAGTGTATCTACATGCCAAATGACCCTACTACGCTATTCTACGATCCATATGCCCACCTCATGCTTGTGCTCTCTCAACCGACTCCCTTCATGCTTCACCCTCACCCAATTCTGTTAAGACTAAGAGCCAAGTGAGATATAAGACCACTGCAATGATAATTGCAGGGAAGTAAGATAATAGAAACTTGCTTGGCTTGAGATTGGAATTATCAAATAACACTTGTAGAACTTGTTGTTATTTCACTGTACTACTAGTCTTTTTATATACAATAATTGAATAATCATGTGAAAGAAATGTGTTATGACATGTGAATCTGTATGTGAGGGTATGACCTGCTATATGATGCAATGTCTTGGGTAATGTGATCATGGGGTGGAGTTATGTGTTGTAGGAAAATGAATAGAAAGAAAGAAAATGTATTGTGTGCGCAGGTGTTTCAATTCAGGGATGGTAGCGGGGGTTTCTCTCGGTTCTCGGTTGTCTCGGCATATGTCATGATGTAGAATGTAGGGGATAAATGGTAAACTCGTGATAATATGGATACATCTCGTGTGTTTGTCTCGACTCGGAATTGGTTTGTGTTGATCTTGTGACTCGTGCATTTGGGGACTCGTTGACTTGTGACTCGTGATTGACTCGCATGTGTTGACTCATTGAATTGCATGTGTGTGGACTCGTTGACTTGTGCAGTTATAGACTCGTTGACTCGCATGTATGTAAACTCGTTGACTCGTGTGTGTGTAAGAGAGTTGAATGGGAATGTGAGGAGTGGGTGGATGCTGTATATGGATTTAGTAATGGTGTTATATTTGCCGGTTTCCAACAAATTCCCCACTACCACGTGACTCTATCACACCGAACCTCCTTCCTCAGGCTGTAGGACTTGCAGCCCTGACCGGCGACACTGCTGATGTGGCCTGTGAGGCATCACATCACATGCTTGCTGCTGACCATGTCTACCACCATTGTCGGTCTGCACTCTTAACCTGTGCAGATGCCGAGCGATGATTCTCCACATCTTAGGAGACATGAAGCAACCCCTGGAGACCCCCAAGCAGGTCCCAGAAGTTCTGCCTCCTTAATGCCAGCCACCCTTGTGCTTCATCCCACCCAAATCCTTACTCCACAGTGAAACCCTACCAAGCTGACCTTGCTCCTCGGCCTGCTAGACAGGCAACCCAATGAGCAACACCGCCGACATAGCCCATGATGATGCCACATCATGCACTCACTGTTGACAGCGACCACCTTTGGAGACTAGCGACAGGCCTCCACCCTTCATAGAAGGCATGCTAGACATGCTTTCCCTCTCCTGGTGTCCCGAGAACATGCCTCTACCCCTCATGAAGGCTCCACACAGCCATGTGCCGACTGCACCTGTAACCGCTCTCAGCACCCCACTTACAATGCCTTCCCAGTGATGCTGACCAACTTGGTGGTATCCTTCCCATGTGATCGGGCAACCATCGGCACTCCTACACCAAAGTGACACAAATCCACATTCAATGCATGTCATGTCGACAAGCTTATGTGGTATGACCACTGCAACCGCTTGTGCCAATGACCTCTGTGTTTGACCGACCCCCTGGTGTGACTGCTGGTGACATCCTCATGCCAAGGCCTGTATGCCTTCCTGCAGCAGATCCCGTTGTGTTCACACTGCCACAGACTATGCAAATGCCCCAGGGATTTGCATATTGACAAGCTGGCCACATGCCGACAACTGGCTTGTCATGAATGATGCCTACACCTGCACTCTCATCCAACAGCTTCGAGGCAGCACCTCCACAACTGTCCCCCACTACCTCTGCCAGAGGCTGTGCATGTTTAGGCTGCCACCCGCTTGTCCATGTAGCCAAAGCCCCATCTGGGCAACCATCAGTGGCAACGCCTTGCAGAGAAATGATGGTGTGATGTGATCGCTCGAGCACCCTGCCATCCCAGAGCACAACTACACAGCGCTGCCCCCAGTACACTGCAGGAGCCTGCAGGCTTGGGTGGTCCATGATGATGCCGAGTCCACTCGAGCACTGGACACAGTTCAACTGCTTCTTGCGCATGTGTGGTATCTTCCAGAACCGACCAGACTCCAGGTGACAGCCCTGCACCTGTTCCTGGTTGCCGTTGCTGCCACCCCCATCGAGGCCAATGAAGGGCTACATGCACACACCCTCCTGCTTGTCCCTGCTATTCAACGTGAAGGCCCCTCACTGGAGCAAAACAAGTCTGTGCTCGATGCACATCTCATCGTGTGACTTGTGGTGCATGACCGCTGTGACTTGCCCGATGCATGCCTGCAGTGCCAACACCCAAACACCCACTGTGGTCTGCAATCCCCAACAGCCAGGCAGGCTGCAAAGACCTGTCATCCCTATCTGACTACTGGATGCAGCTGCACCCTATCGTAGAGTGCACGCTCCATTGTGGACTCCCTTCGGCGGTGCTCACACCAGCACCTTTGCCTAGTGGCCTTGAGGTGGTGCCCTCATGGTCGGTCCCCAACTGCCAAGAACTGCACCCTCGTTCTCACCTGGTGACCCGAGGAGGGCCCATACAATTGACCCCCAACCGCTGTGTGCATTGAACAATCTCACTCATATATGTTCACAGTGCCCTCCATTGTTGCAGGCTGGGGACATACTCAAACGGGCCGTGACAGTTAGCTGTGCACTACCAAGCCCCGTATCATCTGGTTAGCATTGGTACCAGAAGGATCACTCCCTCAATATATGTGTGGCCTTCCGTTTGAACTGAGTTTGGGATGAAACCGAACAAGTAGACGTGATGGGACTGGCATGAGTGCCTGTGTCTGTGTCGGCCTATGTGGAGATGTAGCTAGAGGTGCAGAGTGTGGAGGGAAAGGAGGACTGTTTGTGTGACTTAAAGAGGGGGTCAGCTAGGTGGCAGATGTTTTGCCAGCTGCATGAGGAGTTGCAGTGTCACTGAAGAGGACTGGATGTACCATAGGGCAAATCATTGTATGCACGATCCGAGGTCGATGTTTGCGCATGACGCCCCTCCAGGCCAAGCTTCCCTGGTCAACCTTGGGCACAAGTGTCAACCACCAAGGCAGAGTCCCCACGATCGATCCTGACTGCCATGTTCCCTGAGCAATGTCCCCCGTGTGTGTATCTCCACTGCCCCTTGTGAAGACCCCATGTGGCATCACTTGGATCGTGCCTGCAGCTGCCATTGGCACCATCTCTACAAGGTTCTGCCCATAGTACCAACTGACCGAGAGGTGACATTTAGATGGGCTGCCCATTGTCTCTCCCCTTTCCTTGGCACAATCCCTTACATGACCGCCATGCACCCTGCGATCTGCCTGACACCATCTCAGACCGTTTATGTCCCTGGACAAGTTATGATGGCCCTACAGATGCAACCCAACTGACCACACAATTGCATCACTGCATGGCTCATGCTGTACAACCACTGGTACCCACTTGACGTATGCTGATTGTTTCTGCTGCATGCACTGGGGTAGGAGTTGGTGAACCACAGCCATTCACTCCTCGCCAACAACATCTGCATCGACTGATGCCCTTGAGCAACTGCCCATGATGCCCTCATGCCAGACCGGTAGTCAATCCCATAAAGTTCATGCCACCATTGATTTTGGGGAACACCTCAGGGGGTTGCGCAACCCACACTCACCGCAACAGCCCTATCCCTGCTGCATTCTCATTCCTGCTGTGTGATCGCCAGGTCTCACTCCCACTGCATTTTCACTTCCCGCACTTCTGCCCACCATTGGACATGTACTGAACGTGCCCCCCCATGTGTGACACCGGCACCTTGACATGCTGTAACCTAACCCCTCTGCGGTGACTCCATCCCCTCGTTGGTACCACCCCGGTTGCCATCATGCCACCCCTGTCACAGCTGATGATGAGCTGCATGCACACGCTCTCCCACTTGTTTCAGGTGCCTAGCGCAGCCAGCGCATGCATCCTCACTCCCAAGCAGGTGAAGGACAACTCAAAGCTCCCGCTCTTGTACCGCTGCCTGATGAGGAAGGCACCCACTGATTGAGAAGGGTCCACATTGGCATGTTTCATGTTGTTGCAGCTTGCGCTGTATGACTGCCATGACTTGCTTGATGCACACCCATGGTATCAATGCCTGTACACTGGATACACATCGTGATTTGCCTGACACATGCCCGCCATCTCCGCTGCACGTGCTGTCACAGAACTAGATGCAAAGGATGGCGAGGCGCCACAATTAGTTGTTGTGAATGATGTCTGCGTCGATCGACATCATTATGCAATCACCCATGATGCGCTCGTGCCGACACCTGCATGATCATTCCCTATGGCTGCCGCATGTACCGCTGCACAGGACGCGTTCCAGTTGTAGCAGAGTCACTGGGCCTTCGGTAACATGGCACCCTAACCACCTGGTCTTGGCGACCCAGTGGTTGTTGCTCGCAGATCTCCCTTCAGCAGCACCTTGTGACCGTTCACTGCTGTTGCCACTTACTCGCTGCCTCATTTTCATTCGGGTCTTCGAGGTGGCACCTCCATGTTGTTTCCTGCCGCTGCCAATCCTGGTGTGCCCTGGGAGGTAGCGTAAGCCGTGCTCCTAGCACAGCTCTGTCCCTGATGATGCAAACTTCCACAACTTCCGCCTTCTGCCATGGACGTGTATTGATGCTGATGCATACTGAATGTGCCCTCCCATGTGTTCTTGGTGCCAAGCACAGTCGCTACTGAATGTGCCCCTCTCGTACGCAATACCATTGTCAGGCTTTGGGAACTGACAAGCTTTGGGACTGCCGAAAGGTCGGGTGGACAATGGCCAAGTCCTTCAGGTTGGGAGCAGTGGCATTGGCTTTAACGTACTCGTGCATTGCACCCTACCTGCTGTGCGTGCCACTGATTTGCAGCAGATGGGTACTTGGGAGGATGCTGATGATGCCAGCCCCAGTCGAGGACTTCAACAGAGGAGGAAAAGGTAGATGGGCCTAAGCCTAGTCAATACCCAGAATGAGGAAATATGTACATGCATGTCCTACTTATATAGGTTCAAGAGGCGACATGTGGAATAAGGAATGTGGGACAATAAGGTATGCAGAGCATGTGGGAGTATTTTCCATAATGATCAAAAATAAAATGGATGAATGTAAACGGGGATAGAACAATGAAAATGGAATAATAGGGATGTGGCCAGAGGTGGAACAATAGGGAGTGGTGGACTATAAAACAATGGGGCCACAACCGAGGATAACACAAGGACAGAATGTCCCTAAGTGAAGCGGGTCTAGGGATAAGGAATGGATGGGGTAGGTTTGATGGTTGGTGGACGAGGAAGAGCGGACAATGGATGGGGATGGGAAGACAGAGGGTGTATGTGCCGAGCCAAGACCGGCGTACCAAGCAACTTGCATGCAGCTTGAACTTGTGCGTGGACGTAGTCCGATTTACTTGGTCGGCACTGCCAAATTACCGGACACCCGGTACGTATACTTGACAACCATCACCTTGATGTACTGCAGCCCAGCCCCTCCATGGCGACTTCATCCTCCCTGTTGGTACCACCCGAGACACCGTCCTCTTGTTGCTGCCAATGACAACCTGGGCGTGCATGCCTCCCTACTCTTTCTCAGTACCCAGGGAAATTGCCATCACACGTGCCATCACAGCAATGGGCACAGGCACTGATGAACCGCCGCTGGTTCATTAGTCACCAACGATGCCTGCATCACCCGATGCCCTCACACCAATGCCTATCATCTGCATGTAGTTGATCCCACACGCGTTCACACCACTGCCGATATTGGGAATACCGGGAACTGGTGTAAGCTGCATTCATTGCACAGCTTGACCTACACCGGTGCTTTCAACAGTTGCCCATTGCGTCTGGAACCCATGTGACATGCTCCCTGCAGCACGCTGCTCTTTGTCGCTGACCAAGGTTGTGCACAAATGTCCCATGACAGCCTGGTGGAATGGCCAACTAGGTCACTCACTAGCCTCCTTTTGGCAACACCCCCATGCTCATCCTTCATTGCTGCCAACTCTGGGAATACTTCAAGAGGTTGCATAAGCTGTGCTCATTGCGCAGCTTGGTCTGCACTTGGGGGGTACATTGGGTTCTACACCTCAGTCTAATCTGAGCATCTCTTCTGTTCCAAATCAGTGGCATGCATAGAAAGTAGGGTGCAATGCACGAGCACGTTGAAGCCAAGCCACTACGACTGGCCTGCAGGACTTGGCTGGTTCCCACCTGCACCTTCAGCATTACCAAGGCCTGACAGGAATGCAATGTGGTGGCTGATGCAGCTATTGGCAACTTGAGCATCCATAAGAAGAGAACTATAGACATGTGTGTTTTAGTTTGCTGATTTTTCCATGGGCAGGAGAGGAGTTCAATCTGTTGGAGTGTCGAGGGGTGAGGGATTCCAAGAGTATCAGCCCGAGTACAGGACTCTAGACAGAGGGAATGTCAAGCTTCAGGAATGCCGAGATGTCAGACGGGAACAGCCAAGTCCTACAGGCCAGGAGTAGTGGCTTTGGCTTCAACGTACTCATGCATTGCGCCCTACTCTTCCGTGCGTGCCACTGATTTGCAACAGACAGGGTACTTGGGAGGATGCCGATGATGCTGGCCCGAGTAGAGGACTTAACAGAGGAGGAGGAGGTAGAAGGGCCTAAGCCTAGTCGATACCCAGAATGAGGAAATATGTACATACATGCCCTACTTATATAGGTTTAAGGAGTGGTATGTGGAATAAGGAATGTGAGATAACAAGGTATGCAGAGCATGTGGGTATTGTCCACAATGAGTAAAATTAGAATGAAGGAATGCAAACGGAAATAGAACAATAAAAGATAGGATAATAGAAATGTGACCAAGGATAGGACAATAGGTGGTGCCCGACTATAAAACAATGGGGCCATGGCCGAGGATAATACAAGGACAGGAAGTCCCGAGGTGGGGCAGATTGAGGAACGAGGAGTAGGCGTGGAGGGATTAATAGATGGTGAGTGGTGTAGAGTATGTGAGGGGTGAGGACAAGGAGTGTGGGTGGTGGATGTGCCAAGCCGAGACTGGCATACCAAGTGATATGCATGCAGTGTGGATACTTGGACGTGGACATAGGATGACTGCTCGGTCGGCACTGCCGAATTAACGGGTCTCGGTACGTGTGCTTGACAGGGAAGGAGAGCAGGAAGGCATAAACCTGGTTGATACTCAGACTGAAGAACTATGTACATGCATTTGCTACTTATATAGGTTAAGAAGCGGAATGTGGAATAAGGGTGGCATAAGACATGGAGAAAGGAATAAGGTATGGAGACCATGTGGAAGTATTGTCCACTATGATCTAGAATGTAACAATAAGATGTAGACGAGAATAACACAATGAGATATGACCGATAATAAACGAGTAGGAGTGTGAGTAAAAATAGAACAATGAAAGGTGGCCGAATATAAAACAATAGGGCCATGTCCAAATAATAAGTGAATAGTGAATGTCCTGAGGGAAAACGGGTGGAGGGAGTAGGATGAGGAACATGAACCAAATGATGAACCAAATGTACTGAGCTGAGACCACATACTAGTGAGAAATGACTTGTCACTGGTGTGTGGGATTAAGTGGTGAGGGTTGTTCGGTCGGTACTACCAAGTGAACCAGAGCTTGGTATTGTGGGGTTGACAATTCCAGGGTCACCTCCACCCAACAACCAAATTCCTACGTCACCTACCTCAATGCTATAATTGTCATTGATTTGGTCACTTTACATGGCTCTGCAAGAGGACAACATCTTGTGGACAATGCTCAGGCAAACATATAACACAAGATTGCCTTTGCCCCAATGAAGAAAAATGTGACAAACCCATACTGTGTCAACACATCACACTGAGATGTGCTGTCAAGTCCATGATACCAAGCTCTGGTTCACTTGGCAATACTGACCAACTGACCCTTATCCATATCATCCCTCACTAATATGTGGTCTTGGCTCAGTACATTTGGCACATTATCTAGATCACTCCTCTCATCCCATCCCCTCTATTCTCTACTATTCTCTCATTCTCCATCCATTCCCTTACCCATTTTCCCTTGGAACATTTATTATTCATTTATTATTCGGTCATGGCCCTATTGTTTTATCTTTGTGTTAAATCTGCGTGTCGGCGCTTAGCTAGAGGCTTCCGGAAGGGTTTCCGGAGGTTCCGAATGATTTCCGAGGGGGGTTTCATACTCCAGAGGCGGAGGGACTAAAGGTCACGAGTTCACGGTCGGAATCGGAAAGAGGTGGAGAGATGGGAAGCACTGGGGGGTCTAAGACTGTTCATGGTATAGGGTGGTCGAGTGGTTCGAGGTCGCAGGGACTTGGCTTCAACTTATGTGTTGCGCCCTCCTCAATCGTCTGTCCCTAATTTCGGAAACTCGGAAAGTTTACTGGAACTGAATCGGAAACTATGACGCAGAATTAAGTCGATATTTGTACTGGCGAATAGTCCAGTCGACTAGTGTCTTATATACATGTATCTAGTGTTTGTACTATCTTTTGCCGAGTAAAGACAAGGGGGGAAGAGAGTACAAGGGGCAATACAGAACGAAAAACAAGGGAGTGAGGTACACGATGATCCTGCACGTTGTTTGTCAAAGGAGCGGAACCTTGGCTTTGGAATCTTCAGAGGTTTGGGAACGGAGAACTTCGGGTTAATACAACAGAATTTCGGAAAGCGGTTGTTCAGGCTTTGAGCAGTCGGAAAGGTCCCAGAAACGATGCGGGTGGTTGTGGAGATTAATGTGGGTTTATTGGCGGCATGGGCCATAACACTTTGGCTTTTTCTATTGTTCTATTCTCATCCACTCTCTCATTATCTTATTCTCAGCCATATTTCATTATTCTATTCTCGCCTACATTTCTTATTCTATTCTTGATCATTGTGGACAATACCTCCACATGATTCTTTATACCTTATTGTTCTCCATTCCTTATGCCACCCTGTTCTACATCTTGCTTCTTAACCTATATAAGTATCAGATGTATGTAGACAGTTCCTCACTCTGAATATCAACTTGGTTTGCATCCCCTTGTCCTCCCTTCTCCCGTCTGAAGTCCTTTACTTGGGCTGACACTCTCAGCATCCTCCTGGGTCTCTCTTCTGTCCAAATTAGTGGCATGCATGGAACAGCAGGGCACAATGCATGAGTACATTGAAGCCTAGCCACCCCAATTGGTCTGCAGGACTTGACCAACTCCCATCTGCACTATTGGCATTACCGAGACTAAACATGTGCTGTCTGCATAAGAGCTCATATAGCAACAAGCCAGGAATGTCCAATGCACAAAGCAGCCCTGGACCACCTGGGCACAAACTTGCTGAGGAAGATCCCCTTTTTGAGGCCTAATCTAGCCAACCACACACTCTAACCTAGCTGCACCTACTACTGCTTGACACCCTAATCCCTGAAGCATGATATTTTCTGAAAAACACATTGAACAAAATACCCTTTGCACTGCCAATCCTGGCCCACCCATTTTGGACTGGACATGAGCCATCTGTGATGTTCTGGCAACTTGCTGGCACACCACGGAAATAAATGGGGTCTCATTTTCCCCTACACTCACAAAACCTAGTTTTCATATCTCTTCATATCATATATTCTATCTGCCACAGTTCCTAGTAGATAACTATCTCTTATGCAGTACTATTGTTTTATAGTTAGAGTGCACCATAAGTGCTTGCACTTCAAGCACTATAATTGAATATCTCTCCCTCTCTCTCTCTCTCTCTAATACAACAAGAAAGTGATGCATTTTTTAGCAGCAATGAATGAGACTATCAAACTCTGTAGGTTCTTACCCAGTCAATGCACTCTAAAATGAGGGTGAGGCCAAGACAGCAATTACAGTGAAGTAATCAAGAGACAAAAAAGTCTTTAATCAGGACAATCAACTGATTAGAAACCCCCAGGGATATAATGCAATTTTACTGGACAATCAAAAGAACAATCTCACTCTGTAGAATCAGTTTACTCAGAAGGACAATCAACTACTTCAGCTGAATCCAACATACTAATACCAGACAATCAATGATATTAATATATGAAAAATAATAATAAAACCAGACAATCAACAGTATTAATATTATGTAAACCTAGTAGGACTATCAACTGCAGACTAAGACTTACTGAGGCACAGTGTCAAGCTCACAAATATGAGGAGATAGGATGATATGAATTGATTTCTTCAAAGGAGATAGAAAGGACTCCTTTTATACTAATCTACAGGCTGATTAGTAAGCTGAAGTATCTCCCAACTATTTATAGCACAAGCCAATGGGATCACAGTTCCTGGAAATGAGTCATATCAAAGAATCACATGCACCTTGTCTCAGAATTCAGGATACATGCTGATTTCCAGTTTATATTCCTAAAACTGTCCTTTTCCAATCAGAATCCAGTGACTTATGCCATCAAAGACATAATGAGTCATTTGTGAAGTCACATAACTGGTATGAGTCACAGCTAAAATAGGAGTTCCAATAGTGTGTCATTTTCTGAGACATGACTTAGCTGGGTTCTTAGGTAATTCTCTTTATTTAGCAATAAATGGAATTTGTAGACCGGTTTTTGGCATGTGATTAAGGGCAGAGCCAATGCAGGGTCTGTTTGGTGTCTCACCCTGATATTTGCATGAGACAGGGAGTGTCTCAGGCTAATATTTGTGGGTTTCTAGAGAGAAACCAGCAACTTGGCTCTGGGCTTAAATCTGGCTGCTCAATTATCTGAAAAGCAGAGCTTGAATTTTTGGCCAAACCTTCAATGGTGATTAACAGAAATTGAATTAGAGATAATGGGAGTATTAGGGATAATTATAGAGCATGTTAAGTATATGAACCAAGCCTCAGTTCACTTGGTTGTACTAACTGAACACCTGATGTCTAATTCCATGTACAGGTGATCAAGTCATTTACAAGTCACATAGTATGTAGGTCTCAGTTTGGTACATTCACCATTCATGTTCAGTTTATTTCATCTTTCATTATTTCCACTTTGCTTATTCTTTTATGCCTTGCTTTACTTCACTTCGGTATGTTTGCATATATTCTGTCACACTTGCCCATTCTTCATATTTCATTTCTATGATATTTTATTCTGCATACATTTCTTATATTACCCTGTTGCATGTGATGTCATGGTCATTCATCCCCATTGCTTTGACTATAAAAGTAGCATAGTTGATGTATGTATTTCTTCCAAGCATTGCTGGATCACCAAAAATCCCGCATGAACAAAGTCTTTTATCGAGAGCCAGGTCATAGGCAAGAGACCCCAAGCAAGTACTTCATGAGGAAAGTAGAACCCCTGTGCTTGGTGAATAGAATGTCAGATACAGAATTAATCATAGAAGTGATGGTGGATGCACCTTCATTCTGGCATATGGTTATCAATGCCCAGAGATGTCTAACCATTGTTGAATTTCAGTCAGCGATGAGTATATGCACCTTTTACCTCTCCTAATGATGTTGAGTGAATATTGTCAAACCTGGAGATGAGTGTTACTTGAGGACATTGCCCCAATTTGGAATCTGCACATCAAAGTGTGGTACCAAATATGGGAGGAATAGGCACCCAGACTCACTATAACATACAGTCACATCTGGCTAGAGCATCGACCAGCTTGCCTCCACCAAAATTCCCTAAGGATGATGGGAACATCTTGAAGAGAGCAACCCTAGAGGGCAGGTATTGTGGGAGCTAGAAGCACTGTTATGACTTGGTAAGGCCAAGGAGTCGGTCAAGTCCTGCAGACTATTCGGGGTAGCTAGGCTTCAACATGCTCGTGTGTTATGCCCTGCTATTCCATGCGTGCCACTGATTTTGGACAGAAGAGGGACCTGGGAAGATGCCGAGGGTGTCGACCTGAGTGAAGGACTTTAGACAGGAAAAAAGCGGACAAGGGGATGTGAACCAAGTTGATATTCAGAGTGAGGAATTATCTACATACATCTGTTACTTATATAGGTCAAGAAGCAAGATGTGGAACAGGGTGGCATAAGGAATAGAGAACAATAAGGTATGAAAGATCATGTGGAGGTATTGTCCACAGTGATCAAGAATAGAATAAGAAATGTAAGCGAGAATAGAATAATGAAATATGGCTGAGAATAAGATAATGAGAGAGTGGATGAGAATAGAACAATGGAAAACAGCCAAAGATAAAACAATAGGGCCACGACCAAATAATAAAGGAATAATAAGTGTCCCGAGGAAAATGGGTAAGGGAATGGACAGTGAATGAGAGAATAGTAGGGGGTGGAGGGGATAGGGTGAGAGGAATGGTCCAGACGATGAACCGGATATACCAAACCGAGACTACGTGGTAGTGAGGGGTGACATGGGTAAGGGTCGGTCGGTCGGTATTACCAAATGAACTAGAGCTTGGTATTGTGGACTTGACAAGCACTGGGACAATGAGTACAAGCACATATGCCTAAGAAATAATAATAATAATAATAAATTTACTTTGCATGCCAAGTCTAGTTTAGCCACCAGAGAACTAGAAAATACAGAGGCTCAAGAAAATATGAAGCTCTGTACAAAGAAGCCATCCTTGAACAAGAATACCTGGAGGATGAGCCAGCACAAGTTTACCAGATTACTGCAGAGGTTACTGAAATAATTACTGACACTCAGGAAACTGCAAAGGATCCTCATGAAGTACACTGCAATATGATTCAGCCTATACTACATAAAATAAAACATGTGTCTGGGCTGGGGGGATCAGAAATTCAGACAGAACCACTTCCTTCTCCCCCAACTGATTCTGAGGATAAAGTCCTTATTAAATCCTCAAAAAATCATATGGAAAGAAGGCAATTAATGAGGGAAGCAGGAAAGGCTACTTCATTCTTAGGAATATCCAAGCTTGCTAGCTTTGCCCCACATACACTGCTAAAATTGAAAAAACACATGTCTAGGCCAGCAGGATGTGCATTCCTAGGCACCAATGCTACCACCACAAAGGTCTGGCTAGAAGAATATGGGAAAATTCAGCAAAATTTAATAGCTGATTCAGGATCAGACATTACCCTTATTTCTCAAAGTTCCTTGTCAAAAATGGACAAGCCACCCAAAGTCAAGAATGGACAAAAGGTTAATCTGATTCAAGTCACTGGGACATCAAAAATTTCTGGATATGTGAACTTACCCATCATCTTTGAAACAGATGCTGGACCAGTTCAAATTGATGTGGAAGCTTATGTGATTAAGGGAATGACCACACCAGTGATCCTGGGAAATGACTTTGCAGATCAATACTCTATTTCCATTGTCAGAGAATAAGCTTGTTGAAGAAGCAGCTGGCCTCATTTCTGTGTCATGTCATCCAGATAAGTTACTATCTCCTGCTGCTGCCATGGAGTATGTCTTCAAAGTCAGTGGGATGGAGCCACAAACACTTGCAGAGGCATTTAAGCATCCTGATGGTCAGCTTTACCTTGATGTTGCTATGGAGGAGATTCAGGCATTGGTGACAAATGGGACTTGAGAACTGGTCAAGCTCCCTGCCGGTCATAAAGCTGTTGGCTCTCATTGGGTGTTCAAGGTCAAACATTGTCCTAATGGTTCCATTGAGCATTACAAGACTCGTCTTGTGGCCAAGGGCTACAGTCAGCATCCTGGACTTGACTTCACAGAGACATTTGCACCCATTGCCAAGTTTGCTGCACTTCGTGCCATTCTGGACATTGCTGCCATTGAGGACCTTGAACTTGAATCCCTTGACATCTCCAGCGCTTTCCTGAATGGTGAAATTGACACAGAGGTCTATCTTCAGCAGCCTGAGGGATTTCACCAGAATGGACCAGATCATGTTTGGAGACTTCTCAAGGCACTCTATGGACTCAAACAGTCCCCCAGGGTGTGGAACAAGAAGCTGGATATCATCTTATATGAGTTAGGCTTCACTTGCATCAAGTCTGACACCAGCATATATATCTGGCTCAGAGACAATGTCAAAATCCTAGTCCCTGTCTTTGTTGATGAGCTCACTCTTGCTTCTAAATCTCTATCTACCATCTCGCATATGAAGACTGAACTTGCAAAACGGTTCAAGCTACATGATATTGGCCCTACTTCCAGCCTACTTGGCATTGAAATCACTCAGGACCGCTCACAATGACATCTCTGCCTCTCTTAGCATCAGTACATCTCTGACATGCTTGATCATTACAACCTTGCAGACAGTGCACCTGTCACCACCCCCATAGACCCAGGTCTCAAATTAACATCCTCCATGTCCTCTACAACTCCTGAGGAGATTGCTGAGATGAAGAACATTCCCTATATGTACATCTGCTGTTGGCTCCATGATGTATCTGTCAGTTGCAACTCACCCTGACATTGCCTATACTGTTGGAGTCTTGTGCCAGTTCAATCAGAACCCTGGCATGGCACACTGGAAAGCAGTCAAACACCTCTTTTGATATCTGAAGGGGATGATGGATTATCAGCTTGTCTATGCACCCTCACCATCAGGTGAACTTTTTGAAAGCTACACCGATGCTGACCATGCTGGGAACCCAGACAATGGCAAGTCTACCAGTGGGTATCTCCTCAAAATGGGTACAGGTGCAATTAGCTGGTCCAGCAAACTTCAAACCATAGTAGCCCTCTGTCAAGTACACATACCGAGATCCCGGTAATTCGGCAGTGCCAACCGAGCAGTCATCCTATGTCCACATACAAGTGTCCATGCCACATGCACGTCACTTGGTACGCCAGTCTTGGCTTGGTACATCCACCACCCACATTCCTTGTCCATTACCCCTCACATACTCTATGCCACTCACCATCCATTAATCCCACCATGCCTACTCCTCATTCCTTGATCCGCCTCACCTTGGGACTTCCTGTCATTGTTTTATCCTCGGTCGCAACCATTGTTTTATAGTTGGGCATTCTCTATTGTCCTATCCTTGGCCACATCCCTATTATTCTATGTTTTATTGTTCTATTTCCGTTTGCATTCCTTCATTCTAATTTTACTCATTGTGGACAATACCCACATGCGCTGCATACCTTATTGTCCCACATTCCTTATTCCACATGTCGCTTCTTAAACCTATATAAGTAGGGCATGCATGTATATATTTTCTCATTCTGGGTATCGACTAGGCTTAGGCCCTTCTACCTTCTCCTCCTCTGTTAAGTCCTCTACTTGGGCCAGCATCATTGGCATCCTCCCGAGTATCCCATCTGTTGCAAATCGGTGACATGCATGGAGAGTAGGGTGCAATGCATGAGTACGTTAAAGCCAAAGCCACTGTTGGAAACCGGCAAATATAACACCATTACTAAAATCCATATACAGCATCCACCCACTCCTCACATTCCCATTCAACTCTCTTACACACACATGAGTCAATGAGTTTACACACATGCCAGTCAACAAGTCTATAACTGCACAAGTCAACGAGTCCACACAAATGCAATTCAATGAGTCAACACACGCGAGTCAATCACGAGTCACGAGTCAACGAGTCCCCAAATGCACGAGTCACAAGATTAACACAAACCAATTCCGAGTCGAGACAAACACACGAGACACATCCATATTATCACGAGTTTACCATTTATCCCCTACATTCTACATCATAACATATGCCGAGACAACTGAGAACCGAGTCAAACCCCCACTACCATCCCTGAATTGAAACACCTGCACGCACAATACATTTCCTTTCTTTCTATCTACTTTCCTATAATATACAGCTCCACCCCATGATCACATTACCCAAGACATTGCATCATATAGCAGGTCATACCCTCACATACAGATTCACATGTCATAACATATTTCTTTCACATGATTATCCAATTATTGTATATAAAAAGACTAGTAGTACAGTGAAATAAAAACAAGTTCTACAAGTGTTATTTGATAATTCCAATCTCAAGCCAAGCAAGTCTCTATTATCTTACTTCCCTGCAATTATCATTGCAGTGGTCTTATACCTCACTTGGCTATTAGTCTTAACAGCCACTACTTCCAGCCTGCAGGACTTGGCCATTCCCATCCAACATCTTGGCATTCCCAAAGCTTGACGCCCTCTCTACCACTGAGGCAGAATTTGTTGCTGCTATTCATGCTAGAAAGGAGGTAGTCTGGTTCCAGCAGTTCCTTGGTGAACTTGGGTATACATTTGATTCACCCTCTACCCTTCGAATTGATAACCAATCTGCAATCTCTGTTGCCAAAAACCCTGAACACCATGGTCGGATGAAACACCTTGATTTGCAATTCTTCTGGCTTTGTGATGAAGTTGCAGGTGGCACACTCAGTCCTCTCTTTATTCCTGCCACCGACATGGCTGCTGATCTACTCACCAAACGATTGGAGCGAGTTAAAGTAGAGAGGTATAGGAAACTGATGGGGATTGAAAAGTGTATGTGATTATTACAGTGGTAACTCATCAGAGGGGGGTGTTGGGGTATGATTTTATTCCCTTACATTTGTGCTTTGCACTTGCACTTGTGTTTCTCTTTTGTGCTTTGCACTTTTGCATTTGCATTCTATGGTGCTTAAAATAAGTGCCTACAATGACGTACTTTTGCATACCTTTGGGTCTTGTCTTTAGCATCCACATTGACAAGCCCCAAAGGCCCTTATTGCTCACTATGTGTGACAGTTAAGCGTCTCTAGATCTTTCCTGCCAACACTTTCTCATAGGTACATTGATCCAAAGGTCAGTTCCTCCCTCCCTTAAGTACATTGGTCTGAAGGCCAGTGCTTAGTAGAAGGTTTCTCAGTTAAAACATAAAGGTACACAAAAACATAGTAAAAGAACTAAATCAGATTCATAGAACATCTGTGGAAATAATCCTAGGCAAGGATAGAATAATAGTTCACGTACATAAACTATTATTCCTACACATAATTAACAAGGTACCTGCCAAGGCCCCCTCTAAACAATTCTTTTTGGACATCAATCTGGACAGGCATCCAATTGCCATTATCCCTTTTGGAGAACTTGATTAGGCTTTCTTCACACCAATGTTTTGTTACGGTTCTTGGGTTACCTCTTATACAGTTCCAAAACAATGGTGTTAGCAGGACAAACTCCTAAAAAACCCAAGCTAGAGGTGGTGGTTCCCCCTCTGAAGAAGGTCAGGTGCATAGCTATCTTGACAGATGTCCAGGAGTGCCTGTCCAAGTTGTATGAAGGCATAGGCCACCTCAAGGACCATCAGAACAAGATGATTGATGTTATTAATGACTGTGGTGATGAGATCAAGTGGGTTGCAGATGCCCTAGAGGTGGGAAATGCCCTGCAGTTGGATAGTTAGGAAATGCCCTGCAGTTGGATAGTTGAGAGGTGCAGGGCTACTTATGTGGACAGATCTTAAGCCTATAGGAGGGCAAAAGTTGGAGACCCAGGGCAGGCAAGAAAGGCAAGAGGGTGGAGAATCTGTTTGATGATGGTGAATTAGGTAAGCTTGAACCAGAGTACAGGGATCCTATGGGATAGGAGCTGTTGGAGATCTCTTAGTGCTAGGAGTACAGTGGTAGAAAAACATAAATAAAAATTTATAACATGCAAAGCTGTTAAGAGGGGTGAAATAGAACATAGTCATTGTATCCCAATAGTAATATCTCCAAACGTAGTAACAATAGCAAGGTTCATAATAGGGTACAGCTTCAACTTGTGTGTTGTTTCTACCAGGCCTCACTGAACCCTAATTTTGTATATAGAGGGGAGATATAAAGGCGAGATGGAAATTAAGATAGAAGTGAATGGGAGAATCTTAGTTGCCAAAGCTTAAAGGCAGGCTCCTATAGGAGAACTAGAGCTGCTCTCTATTCCCAATAGCCATTGGGATATAATCAGTGTAGATTTCATAGTGGAACTCTCCAAGGATTATGGTTATGATCCAGTGATAAATGTAGTAGATTTAGTCAGCAAAAGAGCTCACTTCCACCTGATAAAAACAACCATTATGGCCCTGACTCTACCTCATACATGTGTAGAAACTATATGGGTTGCCAAAGCCAGTTGTATCTAACTGAGGCCTCTAATTTATGTCAGAGTTCACCTGGGAACTCTATCAGTTGCTTGGCATTAAACTCACAGCTACAACAGCTTATCCCTTGCAAAGTAACAGCCAGATCAAATATGTCAATCAGGAAGTGGAATAATATCTCTGCCTGTTTATCGACCAATGACAGGATGAATGGGATGATCTCCTACCACTGGCCAACTTCCAGTACAACAACCATGTCCATTGGGCCACTCAGCAGACCCCATTCATGCTAGTTACTGGATGACACCTATGTTGGCTCATATCTTGAAAGGACCATGAGTGTTTGAAAAATTGTAAAAATAATGTATTTTTGCTTATCATAACACTGCTGGACTGAACTGTTATATTTTTAACACCAAGGTCTTGTCCAGGTTTCAAAACACAAGCTTGTTAGTATAGTCAGTTTGGTTAGATTGAGGATTGTCCTTGCCCTTTCCTTGGAGCAGTTCATATTATCATTGTTGTTTGTGCTTTGCTGACACTTATCCAAATTAGACTTGTTGTTAGACTTATCTTCAACTCTCTCTTCAGCTTACTACTACCCTCCCTGGCCTGCCTTACCTTCCTTTTCTAATACCTCATGTTGATTTGCTGAGTGAGATTTTGTAGCTCATTGAGAGTGCTTGGTTTGTCAAAATAGATGAAGCCATCTTTGCTAGGGCCATATAGGCCTTCTAAAGAAGGGCATTGTCAACCTTTCAAGAGCCAATTTGGCATCAGCTTGTTTGTCCCATGAACCAAAGTTGATTTAAAACTCATCAATGAAAGGATCCAAATCACTAGCCCAACAAGGTTTGGTCTTGGGATTGCTAGTTAGATATAGTTTGAAACATTCAAGTACTGTTCCTTTGAGATAGGAAATCATGTAATTAACTTTCTGTCTGTCATCAGTGAAAGAGTTCAGATGTATCTAAAAGTTCATATTGTACAAAAAAATATAGCCCTTGAGCTTCTTAGGGTCAGTCCTGCTGAGCTAAGTATTAGAATAATTCGACCAGCATGTGTTGCTGTGTCACATTAGTCACACTTTCTTTGTAATATCCCCATCTGTTTGTAATGAGCCACCATCCTCGCTCAGGCCAAACAGTTTAATCTGCAACCCTCATTCAGTACATCTTGGAGATTTCAACACAAACAGATCACGGGTTGCTCCCGTTAACCACCACACGCGCTGATGGGGACCATTGAACCTACGCCAGCACCCTTTATGTGTCGTTGCACTATGCAGCATCTTTTGTGTCGTTGCACTTCGTGGAATTTACCGCTCATTCCTGATATCATTGCAACTCTCATTACGTGGTTTGACTTTTCATGTCGAACAAAACTTTCGTGGTTTGACCTTTTTGTCAAACAAAACTTTCGTGGTTTGACCTTTTTGTCAAACAAAATTTTCATGTCAACATCATTCCCAACTTGGATCATGCTGTTACGACTCAACTCCTAAAACTCACCAGTACCTACTGGCATGAATGGTGGAAGGAAACAGAGGTTGTTTTATGTGGATCAGTTGTGGAGGATATATCGGTCATCTCTTCACACATTCGCCGGGAAGATTTCCAACCTACTCTATCAATCACACCCTGGATACATGCATGCAACAGAACTTGTAGTGGATCTACCCCCCACACACTGGATCATCATAGGACTCGGGGATTTGCGATAGATGTTAAGGAGTTTGGATTTCAGAAGGTAGATGCAGAGTTGATGCTGCTCAAGGAGGTGTGTTGGAATAATTCGACCGGCATGTGTTGCTGTGTCACATTAGTCACACTTTCTTTGTAATATCCCCATCTGTTTGCAATGAGCCACCATCCTCGCTCAGGCCAAACAGTTTAATCTGCAACCCTCATTCAGCGCATCTTGGAGATTTCAACACTAAGTTTATCTTCCACCAGATTAATTTCTTGATTGTTGTTGCCTTGTTATTCAACTACTTTCTCAATATACAATATCTGCAAGGGAGAGCCAAGAGGTCAAATTTTCATAGGTAGCAGACTGTAACAAAAACAAAAGGGCAGGGTACTTGAGGATCCATGTGCTCTTTGCTACAAGACTATAGGAGTGAGCCAGCTGTTCTTAGCATGGGCCACTGCTCTAAGTACAGGGAGCCATATTGATAAGAAATGTTAAGGATAAGAGATTGGTTCTGAAAATACTATTAAGGGCTGCTGTCAGGGTTCGGGTACTGACGGACTTCGGAACTGCCGAGGGGTCAGGCGGACAATGGCCAAGTCCTGCAGGCCAAGAGTAGTGGCGTTGGCTTCAACGTACTCGTGCATTGCACCCTACTTGCCGTGCGTGCCACCGATTTGCAACAGACAGATACTCGGGAGGATGCTGATGATGCCGGCCCGAGTCGAGGACTTAACAGAGGGGAAGAAGGTAGAAGGGCCTAAGCCTAGTCGATACCCAGAATGAGGAAATATGTACATGCATGTCCTACTTATATAGGTTAAGAAGCGACATGTGGAATAAGGAATGTGGAACAACAAGGTATGCAGAGCATGCGGTTATTGTCCACAATGAGTAAAATTAGAACAAGGAATGTAAACCGGGATGAAACAATAAACGATAGAATAATAGAGAATGGGTCAGGGACAGGACGATAGAGAGTGTATGACTATAAAACAAGGGTTGCACACGAAGATAGAACAAGGACAGGAAGTCCCGAGGTGAAGCCGATCAAGGAACGGGCAGATGGTGTGGTGGATGTGCCGAGCCGAGAATGGCATGGACACTTGTACGTAGACGTAGAATGGCTGCTCGGTCGGCACTGCCAAATTATCGTGACCTCGGTACGTGTACTTGACAGCTGCCATGTGAACTTAGGCACTAATGCAATAACATCCTTGAATACAATTCTGATAGGATTGGCTCAGTCCAATGAGCTAAGCAGACATGGCTTGGCTTTAATGTACATGTGTTGCATGCTCCTATCCCTAATATCACTAGATTTCAGAGGTTGTTTAGGAGATGACTGAGATCATTAGTACCAAACATGGATGAAGGACTTAGAGTAGATGATAATGTAGGAGATCTTACTCAATGTTAAGAACAGAATATATACATGATAATATACTACCTACAGTATATAGTCAAGTGATGGGGATTGATGACTATAATTAGGAACAGGGTAGCATAAGAAATGTAAATGAAATAAAAATACTATACATAGAGACAAAATATAGAAAGTAGACATATATGTCTGGGCATAATTGAAACATAGTGAAGCAAAATGAAGTGAAGCATAAAAGAATAAGTGAAACACAAAGGAATAGATGATGTGATGGACTAAATGTGTGAAGCAAATCTACTGAGCTGAGACCGATGTACTAGTGACTTATAAATATTTGACTTGGTCACTTGTATGCAGGATTATACAGTAGACATTTGGCTGGTACAACCAAGTGAACCGAAGCTCAGTGCTGCATACTTAACAGACATTTACTTCTCTAAACTTAGATACATTGTGCTGATACATCTAGGGAATGGCACGGGTCAAATATAGACGACCCATGAGGAACCTAAACCCATCAACCCATGGGTATGTTCCCATATATAGATGGGTGTTGGGTGCACACCACACCCACACACATGCAGTGCATGTGTTTCATATGCATGTGCATGTAGCATGAGTTGGGCTGGGTTATGGGTGCTCTCAGCTTGAGCCACACCCAAACCTAAGGACACCTGACCTGGTGACCCATGCAGGTTGGCATAACCTATGCCATTCCCTAGATACATCTGTAGATATCATTTAGGTATTAATGAACAGTAACTATATAGCTACCAGTGACTATGATATAAGAAATATGTCACAGAGAAGAAAGCAACCTAGAAATAGAGGAATATAATAAAAAGAAGATCATAACAAAGAAAGGAGGGGGGGATAATAGAGTAAAAAAAAATACAGGGGTAGAAGAAATAAAAGGGGTATTCCTCTTAAAGTCTCAGTATTTAACATTGTATTCCATTTTCAGGTATCAGAGGTCTCAGTGTTCTCATATTCAATCACATTCCCTGCACTATTATTCTTAGTATTGAATATTTCTAGATATTGGTTAGATATTGATAAAATCATTACTTTACAATTTTTATCATACTTATAACCATTTTTATGAGTTTATAAGTCTACCTCAAAGCCCTGTCTAACTCTGGTGGCAGAACTGCAAATAGAAAGATCAAATCAACATGTTAGATATTTGTAGTAATATAATATACATGACACAAAATGCTTTTAATGAATCAGAGTTCATTAGCAAGTTTTATATAGTATACCTATAGCTGACACCGGTAGCATCTATGTAATTATTGTTGTTGTTGGTCAATAATGACTATAGCCAAGTGGATTTGTCCTCGGAAGGAGAATATTATGGTCCGAA
>QLPI01006121.1:0-25215 GCA_003314275.1 Chroogomphus rutilus | reverse complement strand
TAAAGGCGGCGGAAAGGAAGGGCAAGGACCACGACAGAAGAGACAGTCCAAATTTAAAAAGAATAAAGGAAAGGGCAAAGGAAAAGTGAGCGTAGCAGATGAACACTCGTCTAAAAGTGAGGATGACGAACCTATTGCATTCGTCAATCATGACTACGTGGCCATTATTCAAGATGGCACTGGAGATACTATCATTTTAGATACGGGTGCAAGTTCGCATATGATGCCTTATAAGGCGACGCTGATGAACTACCAACACTTCCCTATACCACGCACCATTAGGACAGCTGACAAAGGCAGCTTCGAAGCCTATGGTAGTGGGCAGCTCAAGATAAATACGAGAGTCAAAGGGAAGGTTGTCAATCTTATATTGAATGACACCCTATATGCTCCGAAGATTGCTTTTACGCTCATTTCTATTGGCCGGTGCGATGATGCTGGTAACAAAACGGAGTTTGCATATCAGAAATGCACAATTAGAAACTCTTCCGGCATGATTCTATTACAAGCACCAAAATTATATGGCCTTTATCGTTTGGACAAAGATATCAGAAAAAGCACCACTGAGCAATGTCATTCCGCCATCGAGTCACACAAGCAGCTCGGACATATTTCACTTAAAGCCCTAAAATACCTCGCAAATCGTGGTATGATTTTAGGCCTTGAGTCTAAAGATTTAGATGGTAAAATAGCTTGCGATGCGTGTATCAAATCCAAGATAACACGTAAACCTCTCCCAAAAGAGCCAAGCGAACGCTCAAAGAGTCTCGGGAATAAAATCTATTCCGATGTATGGGGACCAGCGAGGCACATAACAATCGATAAGAAAAGTTATTATGTCTCATTTACCGACGACTATTCACGAGAGTCGGTATTGTATTTGATGAAGTCTAAAGATCAAGTATTCGAGAAATACAAGCTCTACGAAGCTATGATGCTTCGACAGCGGAATATTCGCATTAAAACTCTCTTTTCCGATCGAGGGGGCGAATATACGAGTGCTGAATTCAATCGTTATTTGGATCAGCAGGGCACAAAGCATCGATAAACTGTTCATGATACTCCCGAGCAGAATGGAGTAGCTGAACGACTTAATCGAACTCTAGTCGAGAAGACTCGTGCCATGCTATTGGAATCCAATTTACCCAAATACTTATGGGGATATGCGATCCAGCACGCGAATTATATTAAGAACCGCACGTATACACGAGCTTTACCTGATAAGACTCCCTATGAAATGGTCCACCATGAGAAACCGAATATGCGAGATGCTTACGAATGGGGGAAGGACGTCTATGTTAAAATCAAACAAGACGACAAGCTATCATCACGAGCTAAGAAAGTGAAATAGATCAGACATTCAGCTCAAAGTGATGGCCACTGCATATATTGGCCAGAATCCCGAAGGATTACAGTCGAAAGAAACATTATCTTCGACAAAGAAAAGGGAGAGTTGTCACCTCCCATTTTACCTTCGAACGATCAAACAAAATCCACGACAAAAATTGCCAAATATCCGAAGCATCCGTCAATTCTGAAGCCTCAGGTAAAACCGAGCGACTCTATTAGTCAGCCAACTGAGGAGAGCCAGATTGAGGAAATAGTCGATAATACTCCTCAAAGAGATTTCGAAGACTTACAACCGAGTCAAACAGACGTGAGCATTCCTAGTCAGCCTGCTCAAGTTAGGAGAAGCGAGAGAATTCGCCTCCAACAAGAAAAAGACGTCAGGACTGGTCCAGTGACAAGGTCTCAAGCTTGCAAAAGAGCAGATGAAGATTTTGCTACGCTGGCATACGAAATCCCGAGAGACATTATTCCAGAAAATTCTATTACGAATTCAATTCAGAATAAAGATGACACTAGTCACGACTACCTCGCAATTAGTGCAATTCCGATTAGTGATGAAAATGTAGTAACAACATGCTTTAGCCATGATATGATGCTACCTACGACTACAAAAGATGTACTCGACGATCCTACATGGAAAAAGTCCATGGATGATGAAATCAAAGCCCAAATCGATAAACGAACTTGGGAGATTGTTATTCCCCCACCAGGCGTTAATATCGTTGGAAGCAAATGGACTCACATTCTAAAAAGAGATCAGAAAGGCACTATTGTTCGTGCCAAATCACGTCTTGTCACCCAAGGATTTACACAAACCTTTGGAGTTGACTACGATGAAACATATGCACCAGTAGTTCAAATGATATCACTTCGCATAATATGTGCAATTGCAGCTCAGAACAGTTGGCCCATTCATCAAATGGACGTGGACGTCGCATATTTAAATGCGAACCTCGAAGAACCAATTTATATGCAAAAGCCGCCTGGATATTTCCAAGAAAAATGCGAAGAAGAACTTCTATTGAAGAAATGCATTTATGGCCTTAAACAGTCAGGAAGAGAATGGTATAAGTGTCTGTCACACGTCGCCAAAGAGTTCACGATTATTGGAGCAGCTGTTGATGACCTTACCATCACAGCAACGAATGAGTATATTATATTCGGCATTAAAAGAGATTTAGAACAAATCTTCAAGATGAAAGATTTAGGCGAGCTTCATTGGCTACTTAACCTGAAAATAGAACGGGACAGGACAGCCAATACGATTAGCTTCTCGCAAGAAGCATATATCGACAAAATACTCGAGCGATTCAATCTCCAAAATGCCAAAACTCATATAACTCCATTAGATTCGACTACAAAGCTATCTAAAGATCAATGCCCAAATTCCGACGTTGAGAAAAAGGCGATGGAAAAGATTCCATATCGACAGGCTATTGGTTCACTTATGTGGGCAGCAGTTGCCACACGACCAGACATTGCATTTGCAGTCTCGCTTTTATCACAGTTTCTCGAGAACCCAGGATTCGTTCACTGGAATGCAGTGAAACACGTGTTCAAATACCTCAAGGGCACGAAAGATAAGAAACTGGTGTTAGGGAAAAGCCGAGAAGGGATCCTCGGATATGCGGATGCCGATTGGGCTTCACAGGATCACAGACACTCCATCTCGGCATTACAAAAGAAGCCATATGGTTGAAACAATTTATTACCGAAGTTTTCCAACCGATTACACTTCCAATAAAATTGTATTCTGACAACCAATCCGCCATTACAATAGCGTACGGTAATCAACAACACGTGAGGACGAAGCATTTCGATATCCGACTTTATTTTATTCAAGATGCTATCGACTCGAAAAAGATTACGATCGATTATCTCCCAACAGATCAAATGTTGGCAGATATTCTTACAAAAGGTCTACCAGGACCACGAGTCAAGATACTCATCGACAAGATCGGCATATATTAAGCTTGAGGGGGCGTGTAGGGCGCATATATGCACCTCAGCGAACCAAGCATAATATATATCCGGAATCCTGAGCAAACATTAATAGAACAATTCCGAAGATATTCAAATGTAATCCCGAACATCGTATTCCTTATTTTTCTTTCGATTTTATTCATATTGATCATGTATTTCTATTCACGAGCACGAGCTATTCGAACGTAGCATGGCTCGCTTTTTGCTTCTGGGCAAAGCGTATGTTCCCCTATACTAAGCGGCGCTAAAGTGCCGGTTCAGCGGTATATGCGAGTGAGACATCTCTCGCATATGCTCTCTCTCCTCAGTGCTTGACTATCACTGAGGAGGTGAGCCTTTGTACCATTAGTGTAATTCCATACTAATTTCCTCGTAGTTTAATTCTTATTAGGTACTTAATTGAATGTATCAGTGCTTGACTATCACTGAGGAGTTTAATTCTTATTAGACTTCCTCTTTCTGTAACCTATTGCGACTTGAGTTGCTTTAATTACCCCTTCAGACAACAACTTCTTCATGGCCATAGCCAACACCTTTGAAGAATGTGACACGATACTCAACGATATGTTGGACAAGCAATCAGCCTGGTCTGCAGCCCACAACTCCCAAGCCGAAATCTCGAAATTCCAATGCCTGAGGCTCACAAGGCGCAAAGATTTAGTGCGGCCCAACTTCGTACACAGACAGACCCACCTCGTCATTGAATGTGTCGGCGAGGCACGGCTCCTGGGCGTACAGATCGACCAGGAATTACATTGGCATCAACATGTCCAGCAGGCCGTTCAGAAAGCTGAAGGCCTCCTCCTTGCCGTGAACCGGCTCACATGGCCCTCCTTCGGCCTCCCCGAACAGCATGTCCGGCGCCTGTATATATCTAGTGCTCCCCAAGCTCGAGTATGCCCTACCAGTATGGTACACCCCGGTGCATGAGAACCCCAACACAGGAAGGCAGACCGGTTCAATAGGACACACCAAAATCATGGATAAGGTTCAGAGGCTGGGATGTAAATTGATCACAGGGGCCTTCAGATCGACCGCCACGGATGTCCTAGAGCTTCACTCCTGGATCCTACCGACCCAGATACGCCTGGACGACACCTGTCATCGCGAGGCGCTCAGACTAGCAACACTGCCCAAACTCCACCCGCTCTATACAGCAGTGAAACGTAGCTCAAAGAGATGCCCCCGATCGCATCCCTCTGCAATCCATAACCTCCTCCGGCGGTACAAGATTTGCCCAGATACCATAGAGACAGTGGACTCGACCAGACACCACCCCAGCTGGCGCCCTCAATTTACCGTGCACATTGCAGACAGCAAGCCAGCGGCAGCCAGCACCCTAAGGACGAGGATGGACGACGTCCAAATCTTCTCAGATGGATCAGGGCTCAAAAGCAGTATCGGTGTGGCAGCGGTCACCCTTCAAGATGGGCAGGCCCTTCGATACCGGCTGGGCAAAGACTCTAAACACACAGTCTTCGAAGGCGAAATTGTCGGTGTAATTCTGGCACTGACACTACTGGAAACCCATCAAACCGCCAGATCCGCCTTGATTGCCCTTGACAATCAAGCTGTCATCCAGGCCCTGCAGAACAACAAGACACAGCCTACACAGTACCTACTGGATACAGCTCACATGCTTATCCAGAGACTGAAGCGCAAACGCCGTAACCTGCACATCCACTTGGAGTGGGTTCCGGGCCACATGGATATCGAAGGAAATGAGCTAGCCGATGAACATGCAAAGAGAGTAGCCGGAGGGGATGTCACCCCCACCAACGACCTTCCAGACCTCCTTAGAAAGCGCCTTCCGGCAAGTATCGTAGCCCTGAAGGCCAACCGGAAGAAATCTGTCCTCCAGCGCTGGAGGAGAATCTGGTCAAAATCACCCCGATATGCCAAAATGTCCCAAATAGACTCAAAACTGCCAAATCGCCAAATCTATAAGACATTGAGCTCCCTGCCCCGTAGAGCAACTAGCATCCTGATACAACTGCGCACCGGCCACATATCCCTCAACTCTTTCCTTAAGAAGATAAAAGCATCGGACACAGCCTTATGCAAGCAATGCCGCCAGCCGGAGACTGTAGTGCACTACCTCAAGCACTGCAAACGATACACAGAGCAGCGCAACCAGCTCAGACACAAGGCAGGAAAGGCCAGCCACTCCATTCATCGGCTGTTGGGCGACCCCAAGATCATCCCCACTACATTATACTACATTCAAACTACATGCCGCTTTGATAAATACACCGACGTAGCACCCCCCAGCCAATGACCATACTACTTACAGCCTCTACTTCAACCTGGACCGGCTCTCGCTTTCTGCTGGTCCCCCTATCTTTGAGGGATTGGCCCTCTAGTGCCTCCCCGGCCAATACTTTTACACCCCAGTCCTTCTGATATGCTCCCCCCTTTTTGATACTCAGACAATTCTATAGCCATGTATCTCGTAGTAGTAGTGCACCATAAGCGCCTAGCGCTTCGAGCACTTTAATTGATCTCTCTCTCTCTCTCTCTCTCTCTTGACCGGGCACGACATGACAACCCCCGTATAGCGCGTGATATCCCCCACACCTTTTGCACTCAACGATCTAGAGTACATGTAATAAGTCACGCTCAGTCGACACAAATGGGTGAATCGACTTTATTTGGTACCTGTAATAAGTCATGCTACAGGACAAACGGTAAGCTACCTAAAGGTAGGTAAAGTAGTGGGTAACATACCTCAGTCGACACGAATGGGTGAATTGACTGAGGTATGGGTAACAACTGAGATGGAATATAAACGATTTAGAACAAACGTGTGAAATGAGAATGTACATGCCCGCAGGCCTGTAGAAATGGACTTACGGCCATGTCAGACCATGGCATGATGTCTGTGCACATCAGAGCCTAATTCAACACTCCCCCTGGCTCCACAGGCTCTCGTAGAGTCGCAAGGTGGCGCAGTGCTTCTGAAAATAGACCCTGGGGAGCTGCTTTGTGAACCTGTCTGCTAGGTTATTGGTGGACGCTACTCGACGAACTTCTATCTCCCCCTCCTCGACTCTCTCACAGATGTAGTGATAGCGTATATCAATATGCTTGACTCGGGCATTATTCTTGATGTTCTTTGTCAGTAAGATGGCCCCTGAGTTGTCATTGTACAGTATGGCTGGTTTTGGTTGTGGATAGCCAACTTCTTCCATTGCCATGTACATCCAAAGAATTTGCTTCATTGCTCTTGTGAGTGCCATGTACTCGGCCTCTGTTGTGGATAATGCGACCATAGGCTGGTACTGGGATCCCCATGCTGTGGGCCCGCCAGCTTGGACAAAGACATGTCTGGCACATGAACGGTGTGTGTCAAGATCCCCAGTGTAGTCAGCATCAACATATCCAACAGGGGCCAAGGCTTTGTACTCCCTGCCATAAGTTATCTTGTAGTCGAGGGTCCCCCTAATGTACCAGAGGACATGAGTCAGTGCGTGCCAGTGAGCCTTCCCCGGGTTTGATGCAAACTTGCTGAGGGTGGATACTGCATATGATAGATCAGGGTGTGTGGCAATTTGAGCATACATGATGGATCCAAGCAATTCTCGGTAGGGTTTGTCTGCCATGAATGTGCGGTCTATTGGAGTCTGAGGTCCCTGCTCCTTGGTCAATGTGATGCCAGGGGGTAAGGCAGTTGCACGGGAGTTACAATCTGGCATGCCGAAGCACTAGGACTTGTTCAAGGTATGCATGTTGTGAGATGCTGATTGTTCCAGCATCCCTGTCTCTATCGATATGGATCCCTAGCACCAGATTGGCATCCCCCAGATCCTTTGTCTCATAAGTCCAGCCCAACTCCTCCTTGGCCCTCACTGACTCTTCCCTTGATGACGAGATTCCTGTGGTATCATTGGTATATGTGCTGGTGATGGTGATATTGCCGTCTGCATATCGAGAGCATACTGAGGGATCTGCTTTTGAACAGTAGTATCCTAACTCCCCCATTTCCTTATCCAGTGTTCCCCACCAGTTGTTAGCACTATCCATCATTCCATATAAGGTCTTATCAAGCCTCCCAACCTTCCCTTCCTCTTTTGCCCCATCAGGCAATTCAATGTAGATTGTGGCCTGTGGTGTGGAGTTCAGGTATGCTGCCATGTAGTCAACTTGCCATGCCTCCATATCAGTTTCAGCAGCTATTGCGAGGTTCATGCGTAGTGATTCATACCGAACAACAGATGCATAAGTTTCAAAGAAATCCACCCCAGGGATTTGGGTGTATCCTTTAGCGATGAGGCATGCTTTGCGTGCTATAAGATTGCCATCCACATCGTATTTGTTAGCAAAGGTCCAGCATTCCTGGCTCCATCTGGATGGTCTACCACAGCCCACACCCCATGCTTCCTCATCACTTCAAGTTCATTGTTAATTATTTCAGGGCACATTATTGCCTCATCATATGAATTGGGGAGTGAGAAGTTGTTTGGATCAGGGAGCAACTGAGCATTGGTGTGGAAGGCCCTTGCTTCCTCACCTAGGTGCAGCTGGTCATTCGCCCATGCTTCTCCAGCATCTTGAGCTTCCTGTATGTTTTGCTCTGATTGGAATCTTTGATTGCCTGTGTAGGGATGGGGATGTGGGTTGAGCGACATGGAGCTGGAGCTGGGACAGGAGCATCTAAGACTGGGGCAGGTGGAGCAGGGGCAGCTGGAATAGCATGTTTGTGTATGGGTGCTAGTCCTTTGTTGTGGTCATCTTTATCCTCAGTGACTGGGTTGTCAAGTGTGATGTGGTCAGTCTCCCCCTCACTCAGCAAGCCAGGTGTAGTAAGTGTCTTATTACTGGTCCCCTCTTCAAAAATCACATTGTGAGAGCGGAAAATCCTGCAGCTCTCAGGGTCATAAATCCTGTAAGCATCCCTCCCCAAATACCCAATTAATCTCCCCTTGATTGAACGTGGATCTAATTTGCTCAGCCCATCCCCTGCTTCTACTAGGATTTTGGCATAGGAAATGCAGCTAGGGAAATGCACGGGTCAGGCCAACCCACATGGGTCACCGGGTCAGGTGTCCTTGGGTGTGGTTCCGGGTCAAGCCACGAGCACCCGTGACCTGGGCCCAACCTGGGGCGTCAACTCCGACATGAACGCAACTTACGCATACGCGCACGTGCCGACACGAATGCGACAAAAGTGCCGTACGCGCATGCGACACCACAAAACGCATTGTACGCACCGTACACGCCACACGTGTGGTATGCATCGTATGCGCCGTATGTGCCGTATGTGCCGTATGCGCTGTATGTGCCGTACGTGCCATATGTGCCATACACGCCGCACGCATGCGGGTGTGGCATGCACCTGACACCCGTCGACCCATGGGAAAAAACCCATGGGTTGACGGGTTCGGGTTTCCCATGGGTCGGGTGCGGGTCACCCACATTTGACCCATGGGTGACCCGTGCCGTTCCCTAAATGCAGCCCAGGGGTCGCAGATGAGAAATATCTGGCTTCTTGCCATGCCATAGCTCAAATGGGGTCACATCGGGGTGTCTAGCAGTAGGGATGAAGTCCATCAGGTATACAATAGATGCTGCTACTTCACACCAAAGGGATGGGGGTAGACTGGCCTCATGCAAACATATACAGACCCGTTCAATAATTGTACGGTGACACCGTTTGACAACACCATTTGAGGCAGAAGAGTAGGCTATTGTGGACTCATGTATGATACCCTGCTCGCCAAGGTATGCTTTCCATATGGTATTCATAAACTCTGGGCCTTCGTTGGTGTGGATTTTCTTTAGCTTCTTGCCTATTTGACATTCAGTAAGTGCCACATAGTGTTTCAAAGCATTCAGCATTGTCTCCCCTTCTTTGTTTGCTAGGAGGTAAGCCTCACTGTACCCATCGACACATGGCATAATATAGCTGCATCCACCGGTCGACTGCACACGTGATGGTCCCCACAAATCTATGTAGGTGTGTTCGCTGGCTTCTGTCTTCCAATCCTTATTTATGTAAAATGGATGGTGGGTATGCTTCCCTATAATACAGTCTTCACATGCCCCCGGATGTGATATGAGATTGGTGACATGCATCCCTTGGACAATGCCTTGTTTGAGCATTTGGTGTGCAGTTTCATAGCTAACATGCCTAAGAGGACAGTGCCAGGTGTCAATATCGGTAGGTTTGTTATGGGACCTGGTAGCGAGGACCCTCGCTGTTGTGTCAAGAATTGCAGACATCTTGGCAGGCACATTGGGTGGAATGCCTGTGTAGTCTAGGATAGGACCAGTCGGTGGAAAAATGTGAATTTTGTACATTGTTCCTTCACCCCTCCCATACATGAAGGGCTGCCCTTCTGGATTGACAAAAGTGACACCCCCACCTCCATACACAGCATAACAGCCCCCTCCATCGAGTTTCCCAATGGATACGAGATTGTGTGACAAACTAGGACAATGCAATGCATCTTTGAATGCAAGGTTGATGGCCCTCCCATTGCATATACATCTTTTTCTCACTGTCCCTTTTCCACGTATAGGCAATGTTGTGCCACTCTCAGCAGTTGACCCATCCTTCCCAGTGCAAGGCTCATATGACTCAAAATCACTGATATTAATGAAGAAATGGTCGCTTGCCGCTGAGTTGGCATATTGTTAAGTCCACGTGTCAGGCGCTTAGCTAGTACTTCTGAAAGGGCTATCCGGGTTAGTGTAGAGGTCCGTAACGGGGCTGAAGACCGAGAACGGAGATCGGATGGACTACGGACGGAGACGGGAGCACCAGGAGCGAATCGGAAACTAGGTGGTAGACTAAGTCGATATTCATACTGGCAAACAGTCCAGTCGACTGGGAGAATATATACATGCGACTATCCTTGTACTATTTTTGCCGGTTATAAAACAAGGAGAAAGAGAGTACAAGGGGTCAATATAAAGGAGAAAACAAGGGAGTGAGGTATGCGATGGTCCTGTGCGTCGGTTATCAAAGTATTGAGTCCTTGGTCGGGAGCAGACTCGGGGATGGTGTCTCGGTCGTGACGGGGACGGATGTGGGAAAGCGGTGTCTCGGACGGACGTGACGGGGACGGGAACTACGGAAAACAATCCTTCGTCCTTTCGGTCAGAAAGGTCTCAGAACAGAGGCAGGTGGTTGTGGGGGTTAGTGTGGGTTTGTTGGAAGCATGGGCTATAACAGAACCAATACTCAGTACATGTACTTGACAGGTTCACCAATAGTAGAATCCTTAGAGTTTTCTCTTTGGATATTTCCCCTGCCTAGGTGAGAGCTGTTATGGCCCATGCCTGCAATAAACCCATACTAGTGCCCACAACCACCTGTACCATTTCCAGGACTTTCCGACTGATAAAAGTCTGGAATGATCACTTTCCAAAAATCCATTGCATCAACCTGAAGTTCTGCCATCCCAAACCCCCATGATTCTATGACCTAGGTTCTGCTCCTTGATAAACAACCCATAGGATCATCGCATACCTCACTCCTTGTTCTCCCTTTTCTATTAGCCTCTTGTATTCCCTTCTTCCCCTTGTCTTTACTCGGCAATAGATAGTACAAGGATTAACTACATGGATATAAACCCCCAGTCGACTGGACTATTTGCCAGTATGAATATCAACTTAATCTGCATCATAGTTTCTGATTCAGTTCCAGTAAACTTTTTGACTTTCTGAAATTAGGGACAGACAATTGAGGAGGGTGCAACACATAAGTTGAAGCCAAGTCCCTTTGACCTCAAACCCTTGAATGACTATCGTAACCACCTAATACCGCAACCAACCCTAAGTCTCTGGCACTTCCTGTCTTTCCGACTTTCCATCTCCATCCATGAATCCATGACCCCCTCCTGGAAACCCCTTCAGAAGCCTCTGGAAACCTCTCCAGAAGTATCTAGCTAAGTGCCTGACACACAGACTTAACAAAAGCCCCACATGTATTTAGATAGTGATTATAAATAAACTTTGAATTTCCCCTGCCTAGCCCTCTCTGTGAGATAGCTCTGGAGAAGCTTGGAGGGCTGCCCTTACAGATCAAGCCAAAATACTCACAAGTCACCTAGTTGTTAAATACGCATGTCGGCACTTAGCTGGAGGCTTCTGGAAGGGTTTCTGGAGAGTTCCGAATGATTTCTGAACGGGGTTTGTACTCCAGAGATGAGGGGACTAAAGGTCACGGAATCAGGATTGGAATCGGAATGGGGGTGGAAGGAATGGAAAATGCTAGGGGTCTTAGGACTGTTCGCAGTATAGAGTGGTACAAGTGGTTTGAGGTCGCAGGGACTTGGCTTCAACCCATGTGTTGCACCCTGCTCGATCGTCTGTCCCTAATTTTGGAAAGTCGGAAAGTTTACTGGAACCGGAAACTACAATGCAGAATTAAGTCGATATTCATACTGGCGAATAGTCCAGTCAACTGGTGACTTATATATATGTATCTAGTCTTGTACTATCTTTTGCCGAGTAAAGACAAGGGGGGGAAGAGAGTACAAGGGGCAATATAAAATGAAGAACAAGAGAGTGAGGTATGCGATGATCCTGCACGTTGTTTATCAAAGGAGTGGAACCTTGGCTTCGGAATCTTTGGAGGTTTGGAAACACGGAACCTCAGAATGATACATTGGAATCCGGAAAGTGGTTATTCGGGCTTTGAATGGTCGGAAAGGTGCCAGAAACAGTGCAGGTGGTTGGTGTGTTTAATGTGGGTTTATTGGTGGCATGGGCCATAACACTAGTACATCAGGCTTGGCTTGGTAGACTCACTACATCCATTTGGTTTATCATACTCCTTATTTCTCTTCATTTCACTTAACTTTTATGTCCACTTTGCTTCAGTATGCTTTGGTTATGTACAGTCATATATGACCATTCTCCATGTCTGTCAAGACCATGATACCGAGCTCCAGTTCATTCAGTAATACCAGCCGACCAAATGACCTTTACCTATATTATCCTCACTATCACATGGTCATGGCTCGGTACACTCGGTACACTCGGTACATCGTCTAGATGACTTCTCCCATCTCTGCATACTTTGTTGTCTCACATCCCTTATTCCACATGCCGTTTTTTAAACTTATATAAGTAGGGCATGCATGTACATATTTCCTCATTCTGGGTATCGACTAGGCTTAGGCCCTTCTACCTTCTTCTCCTCTGTTAAGTCCTCTACTTGGGCCAGCATCATCGGCATCCTCCTGAGTATCCATCTGTTGTAAATCGGTGGCATGCACGGCAAGTAGGGTGCAATGCACAAGTATCTTGAAGCCAATGCCACTACTCTTGGCCTGCAGGACTTGGCCATTGTCCCATCCAACATCTCGGCAGTCCCGAAGTTCATCAGTACCTGAAGCTTGACAAGGCCGGAAGTAGTGGCTTTGGCTTCAACATACTGGTGTGCTGTGCTCTACTTGCCATGCATTACACCCTACTTGCCATGTGTTGTGCCCTACTTGCCGTACATGCCACCAATTTGGGATGGGGAAAGTACTCAGAGGGTGCCGAAAGTGCCAGCCCGAGTAGAGGAATGGGAAATGTGGATGATGAATATGCCGAGCTGAGACCAATGTACCAAGTGACATGTGTGTGGCTTGGTCACTTGTGCATGGAATTAGACTGATCATTTGGTCAGCACTGCCAAGTTACCAGATACTTAGTAAGTGTACTTGAGATGTTCACATGTTGTGAACACTTTGATTGTGTAGCAAATAATGCAATGATAACATAAGCACAAAATCTGATATAATTTATCATGATAGCCCTGAATCCTAGCTTGAGGCCACTCACCAGGATGATTATGTAATTCTAAATATTGGCAAAGATATTAATTATTTAAAATAATCAAACATGTGAACAGTTTTGTCCCCTCTATTTTTTTCATCAAAAAATGATACATACAGAGCTCAAATCACATGACATGTCACATGATATCATGATCATAATTAAGGTTTGTTTATATCCAAACAACACTAAATACCCCCTTGTTTTCAACCATGAAGTTCTTCTCTGCTGCCAAAGTTGACTCTATCATCCAACTGCTTAAATCTGATCATTCTGGCCATTATATCTCTTCCTACCTTGGTGTCTCTGTTGGTTTCATCTCCAAGATTCACAGGAAACACTGTCCTGACATCACCAAGTCCTCTGGTGGTCACCCTTCCAAGATTTCCCCCTCTAATCTCTATTATATTATGCATCTCTGTCAGGCTTTGGTAGCAGGAACTGGCCAAGTCCTGCAGGCCGGTTGTAGTGGCTTGCCTTCAACATACCCATGTGTTGTGCCCTACTTTCTGTGTGTGCCACTGATTTGGAATGGAAGAGATACTTGGGAGAGTGCCGATAGTGTTGGCCTGAGTAAAGGACTTTAGACAGAAGGAAGGAGAGCAGGAAGGCATAAACCTAGTTGATACTCAGACTGAGGAACTATGTACATGCATTCACTACTTATATAGGTTAAGAGGCAGAATGTAGAATAAGGGTGGCAAAAGACATGGAGAAAAGAATAGGGTATGGAGACCATGTGGGAGTATTGTCTACAATGATCTAGAATAGAACAATAAGATGTAAATGAGAATAAAACAATGAGATATGTCTGATAATAAACGAGTAGGAGTGTGAGTGAAAAATAGAACAATAGAAGGTGGCTGAATATAAAACAAGGCCACGATCAAATGATAAATGAATGGTGAATGGACCAAGGGGAAAGCAGGTAAAGGGGAGGATGGAGGATGAAAGAGTAATAAGGAATAGAAGGGATGGGATGAGGAAAATGAACCAAGTGATGAACCAAATGTATCAAGCCAAGACCATATACTAGTGAGGAATGGCATGTCACTGATGTGTGGGATTAATGATAAGGGTCATTTGGTTGGTACTACCAAGTGAACCGGAGCTCGGTATTATGGGCTTGACAATCTCATGGAAAGAGGGAAGATTGAGAATGCAACCCAAGGCACCCAGGTGTTCAAAAACATTCTTAATCAACCTTTGGCCTCTAAAACTGTAAGGAGGCATCTGAAGAAGGCAGGGATAAAGGCAGTTGTGAAGACAAAGGAGCCACTTCTTAGTACAAGGCATAGGAAGACAAGGAGGGAGTTTGCAGAAGCTCATCTAGAGTGAACTGTAGAGGACTGGAAGCATATTGTCTGGTCAGATGAGACCAAAATCAATCACTTGGGGTCAGATGGAAGGAGGTGGGTCTATAAAAAGGCTGGAGTGCCTTTGAATGATAGGCTGGTTGAGGGAACACTGAAGTTTGGTGGAGATTCTGTGATAGTGTGGGATTGTATGCTGTGAGAAGGACCTGGATATGCTGCAAAATTGATGGGAGGATAGATGGGGAGTTGTACAGACAGATTTTAGATGAAGATATTCCAGCTAGCCTAGAGTATTATGGTAAATATTTTACTGACATCATTTTCCAACAGGATAATAATCCCAAGCACACATGCAAGAAGGCCACTTCATGGGTTTCTGACCATGGTTATGAGGTATTGTCAAAAAATGCCTTTCTGACTATGAAAACCCCCCTAATGGAGGGCATGAGTTGTGGAAGAGAGTTCAGGTAGAATGGAACAAGATAGAGCCTGAAGTGTGTCAGAAGTTAATTGAGAGTATGCCTAGGAGGGTTCAGGCTGTGATGAAGGCAAATGGAGGTTATACCAAATATTAATATATATCATTTTTTGATGAAAAAAATAGAGGGGACAAAAGTGTTCACATGTTTGATTATTTTAAATAATTAATATCTTAGCCAATATTGAGAATTACATAATCATCCTGGTGAGTGACCTCAAGCTAAGATGCAGGGCTATTGTCAAGCTTCGGTTACTGATGGACTTCGGTACTGCCGAGGGGTGTTGGCGAAAGGTCGGGCGGACTATGGCTAAGTCCTGCAGGCCAAGAGTAGTGGTGTTGGCTTCAACGTGCTCATGCATTGCACCCTACTTGCCATGCATGCCACTGTATTTGCAACAGACAGATACTTGGGGGGATGCTGATGATGCTGGCCCGAGTCGAGGACTTAACAGAAGAGAAGAAGGTAGAAGGGCCTAAGCCTAGTCGATACCCAGAATGAGGAAATATGTACATGCATGCCCTACTTATATAGGTTAAGAAGCAACATGTGGAATAAGGAATGTGGGACAATAAGGTATGCAGAGCATGTGGTTATTGTCCACAACGAATAAAATTAGAACAAGGAATGTAAAACAGGAATAGAACAATGAAGGACAGAATAATAGAACGTGTCCAAAGATAGGACAATAGGAGGTGCCAGGCTATAAGACAAGGCTTGTAACCGAGGATAGTACAAGGACAGGAAGTCCCAAGGTGAGATGGACTGCGGGGTGGGGACAGGGAGTGTGGATGGTAGATGTGCCAAGCTGAAACCAGCGTATCAAGTGTTATGCATGTGACACGGGTACTTGGTCGTGGATATAGGATGATTGCTCGGTTGGCAGTGCCGAATAGACGGGTCTTGGTACGGGTACTTGACAGCTATTATGATAAATTATGTTAGATTTTATGTGTATGTAATAATTGCATCATTTGCTACACAATCAAAGTGTTCACAACATGTGAACAGTTTTGTCCCCTACTGTATATTTTAACCATTTTTCCTAGTAGTAGTCATGGTTTTCACTCAAAAGATTACTTGTAACTACTCTACATTTTGCACTATCAAAGTTATGGAGAAAAGTGAAGAAAGCACATGAAATAGCACATCTATAGTATAAAGTTGGTCTGGTGCGCTTGTGGGCGTTTTTGGTCAGCTTTGAGTCAGCATTTATATAAGCTCTTCCCACAATGAAAATTTCGAATTTCCAACACCGCCAGGTCATGTGACTGGTTCAACACATGCGTCTCCCTTTCCTTCCCACCACCGTGCGGTCCCCTGGTCTCGAGGAATCTCTTCGGCGTGTGCTTGGTGCACACCATCTTCATGTTGTGCACCCACCACACGCCGATGTCTTTCCTCTACCACGCACGATGCAGTCCACACCCGCGCACCCCACCTCCCGACACCCCCATGTGTGGGGCTGTCTGAATGTGAGGTGCACTGGTGTTGCTGCGTCGTCTGTTGTGTCCGGAAGATCCTTTTTTTCTCGATGAACACGCTCCCTACGCTACACTACATAAACCCCGGTCACGTGCATTGTCCGCTCCTCACCACTGTCAAGTCCACGTACTGAGACCCATCCGCCGGCAGTGCCGACCAAGCAATCATCCTATATCCACGACCAAGTGCCCCCGTCGCATGCATAACACTTGGTGCACCGGTCCCGGCTCGGCACATCCGCCATTCGTACTCCTCGGTCCGTTTCACCTCGGGACTTCCTGTCCTTGTATTATCCTCGAACACGACCCCATTGTTTTATACTCGGCCACTCCCTATTGTCCCATCTTGAGTCACGATCATATTATCCTGTCTTTTATTGTTCTATCCCCGCTTTGCATTCCTTGTTCTAATTTTGTTCGCTGTGGACAATAACCACATGCTCTGCATACCTTGTTGTCCCACATTCCTTATTCCACATGTCGCTTCTTAACCTATATAAGTAGGACATGCATGTACATACTTCCTCATTCTGGGTATCGACTAGGCTTAGGCCCTTCTACCTTCTTCTCTTCTGTTAAGTCCTCAACTCGAGCCGGCAGCATCAGTATCCCCTCTAGTATCTGTCTGTGGCAAATACAGTGGCACGCACGGCAAGTAGGGCACAACACACGAGCACGTTGAAGCCAACGCCACTACTCTTGGCCTGCAGGACTTGGCCATAGTCCGCCCGACCTTTTCGCCAACACCCCTCGGCAGTACTGAAGACCGTCAGTAACCGACGCTTGACAACCACACACGATGCCATGACACCAGCGCACTGCACCTCCTGACACTCCCACATGTGGGGCTGTCAGGACGTGCGGTGTGCAGGTGTCATGGCATTGTGTGTGATCGAGGAAAGGAGCACAGCAAGAACATGTGGCGTCCTTCCCCCCACCATCGCCACGCTCCCGACCACACGCATGACACGGTGCACACCTGTGCACTCCGGCCGTAACACCACATGTCTGGGTGGTGGGAGCAAGCACATCCGCGTGTGGTAGGTGCACGACACCGCAAACAGGTCTGCTCAACCAAAAGGGCCGCAATCCTCCCGTCGTGCAAGGCATTGTCATGGCACTCAAACCCCCTGCTCTAACAGTACCAGAGACGATCAGCGTGTCCGACGCAAGCCAGCGACACGAAGCGCATGAAAAAAACTGGTAGCAATGATTATTACCATTTCACATCGTGAAGTCATATCAAATGGTGAGCAGGTCAGCGTTCGCTCATCCTACCTTTGCCTGCCATTGGTAACGCTGCTATGATAGACCGACCTACAAACGGACGGGACGTTATCACATACACACCGCCGGCCACTGCGTGATGCTGACTGCCTGTTGCGAGACACTGACTGCCCGGTGAGTGACACTGACTGCCCTGAACGGTGCGTGATGCTGACTGCCCAGTGAGCAACGCTGACTGCCCTACCTGCATACCGTTGGCGCAACTCCGTAATCTGCGATGGCGGCTGTGCTTTATTCGAACGACCATCTGGCAGTAACGGTACTGCCCGGTATGTCTATGTCACGGAGACGCACACTTCCTAATCCCCTCACCTCACACCATCGCCGCACAGATCACTACAGCTCCCGTCTACCGTTTTGGTTCGGTGACGACGTTGGCCACGTGTGCTCAAAACAAATGCGCAGCATCCTGCTTAACCAGTTTGGGTTTATCGTGACACGTGCAAATGCCATGGGTCACAAAGGTCAAAGCAGAGGTTTAGAGAAAGAGGACTTTTCCAGCATGCGTAAGTTGGGTGTATGCAGTGGGCTGTTGTAACTGGAATCTAATTCCCAATACTAATGGAACGATCGTCGCTACCTACAGCAGCAACGCGTACTCAGGCCAATATTCTGCGGGCGAGTCATCAAGAAAATTGTCTATGAGTATCTCACTGAAATGTGATCCGCAGACTCTTCCTTTTATTTTTCATGCTGTCAAAGTCTGCATATCATCTTCTTCTAAGCAATTATCTGACAAATGCAGCCAGATTGGCATCTCTACATTTACGATACAAGGACTCCCCTCGCTCCCATTCTCAAGCCCACAGAGATCAATTCTTCGCAGAGGGAATGGCATAGCATCTCTCCCGACCATGAGATGAGATTGAAGACTATTAAAACTGTTGACGCTTTACATGGCTCATGGACCAGGCTCTGGTCTTACAAAGGCTGCTGCCAGGCATGGTGAAGCCACCTTACAGGCAGCGGCAGGGCCACTGTCCTTGCAAAGGTGGCCGCCAGGCCACCGTTGTTGCAAGAGACTGCTGCTAGGCCAAGGCTGCCGCCAGGCCAAGGCTGCTGCTAGGCCAAGGCTGCCGCCAGGCCAAGGCTGCTGCTAGGCCAAGGCTGCCGCCAGGCCAAGGCTGCCGCTAGACCAAGGCCGCTACCAGGCCAAGGCTGCCGCTAGACCAAGGCCGCTACCAGGCCAAGGCTGCCGCTAGGCCAAGGTGGCCGCCAGGCAAAGGCTGCCGCTAGGCCAAGGTGGCCGCCAGGCAAAGGCCGCCACCAGGCCAAGGCTGCCGCCAGGCAAAGGCCACCACCAGGCAAAGTTGCCGCCAGGCGGCGGTGGCACAGCCACCTTGCTGTGCCTTCCGCCCGACGGGCAGAGCACAGCTAGTATACTTGAGGATTGAGATAACATGACAAATACATGAGACATAATGTACTTGGTAGAAGTGGTCAATAGAAATGATAGAGAACATACATAAGACCCTTGGGATTGAAAAATGAACATGTTTGATACAGAAAAAAGTTGGCCAGACTCTTCCAGTCTCAATATAGCATGCTTGATAACTGGGGCACTTTGCTTGATCCTAAATTATAAATATTTTCAACAGAATAATGGAATGCAGTCAGTTTGGAGGGGAGAGAGAGAGAGAGAGAGATTATCAATTAAAGTGCTCAAAGCACCAGGCGCTTATCATGCACTATAACTATGGTATAAATACATTCCTATCTCATGCCCTAGGTAGAAAATGAGAAGTGAGAAATGAAACATGGATGAGAAAGGAAGGGGGAGTAGTCACTGGCCATGTGTGGTATTGCGGTGCAGCAACTGGAGTGTGAGCCGGGGAGGTGCATGGGGTACTAGGTGCCCATGTGGGGGTTGAGTCTGCCAGAACAAAGGCCAGACAGAGGGTGTAAAAATATGTAGACTATAGAACAATATATCTCAGTATTTGTACATTGTCAAATGACTATTATTTACCTATAGAACAATATATCTGTAGCATACAGGTAAGCTAAATATAATATGACCGTCGAATAGTATCTTACCTCAGTATTTGTGCGTTGTCAAATGACTGAGGCAGACTGTACATAAACTATAACTACTTATAATCTTTTAAAGACAATAGATCATATAAAAGTCGAATAAAAGGAATGTCTTGCAGCTGCGCAAGACCTAAAATGGCCAATGATGGCCTTGCTTACTAATCGGGGATTTCGGGCGTGGCGGTTTGCTTTTCCAACACTCCCCCTCAAACCGTTGATAGCCCAAGTTCGATGGCGAAATGCTTTACTTTTGCAGACGGCAAGGCTTTAGTCAATGTGTCAGCCACCATATCGTCAGTGGGACAGTACACAAGGTGAATCACTCCTTGTTCGATGATCTAGTGTATGAAGTGAAACCGTACATCGATGTGCTTCGTATGCGCGTGATACTGATGGTCCTTTGCCAGCACGATCACGGATTGATTGTCAGAAAACAAGGTCGTAGGCGCAAGTTTGACATCGAAAACTTGCTTTATGAGGGAGCGAAGCCAGAGTGCTTCCTTTGCTGCATGAGTTGCTGAAACATATTCACTTTCAGTTGTGGACAATGAAATAATGTTTTGTCTTTTAGCACTCCAGGATACCGTGCCACCATGTATAATAAATGCATATCCAGAGATCGCATGTCGATCGTGGGCCATGCTGCCATCAACATCGGCATATCCTGTCAAGGCTCCATCTCCGTGGCCGTATGTCAACCAAAGGTGAGCTGTAGCTTTTAGATATTGGAAGATACTTTCGACAGCATTCCAGTGAATAGGTCCATACATGGTTGAAAAATGTGATATGGATTGGATGGCGAACACGATGTCAGGCCTAGTTCCAAGCACAGCATACATCAGCAATCCTACGGCTTCTTTGTATGGCGTATCACACATCATGGCCCACTCCGTCATTGTCTTAGGGGTTGCAGCCATGGAGAGGAGCAGCCCATGCTGCATGGGCATGGACGCAGGCTTCAGCTCATCGAAGTTGAACTGGCGAAGGATTGAGGCGATGTACAATTGTTGGGAGAGGTGGATGGTACGTCGATCGTGATTTTGTTTTATTTCTATGCCTAACAACCAATGCAGTTCACCAGGTTCATTATTTCAACATGGTTGGCTATATCCCTTTTGAAACTAACAATTAGGTCAGCTTGGGACGTGGCAATAGTACAATCATCGACGTGAACTAGTACTACGGTCAACTCGTGATCGTTCTTGCAAAAGAATACGGCCTGGTCAACATCACATTGGGTGAAATTGAGGTGGTGAGTCATGATTTCAATGAGTTTTTGATACCATCACCTTCCTGACTGTTTGAGCCCATACAGCATCTTCTTTAGGTGGCAGACTTTTCCTGAGGAGTTGGGTGCATGATAGCCAGGTGGCTGTGCCATGTAAACAGTTTCATTTTCGGTGAGTTCGCCATTTAAGTATGCACCTTTTATATCTATCTGATGCAACTCCATGTCATTTGCAGCAGCTAGGGCTAGTATGGTTTGGATTGAGTCCAACTTGGCTATGGGAGCAAAAGTGTCAAAGTAATCAACACCTGGGACTTGGGAGAAGCCTTGTGCAATGAGGCGAGCCTTGTATCGGACGACATTTCCGGCTGCATCCTTTTTCATGTGGAAGACCCATTTAGAGCCAATAATATTGGCATCTTTGGGTGGGTCGGTAAGTTCCCAAGTTCCTGATTGCTTGAGTAAAGCTAATTCCTCATGAATTGCATTTTCCCACAGCTCCCAGTCAGGATGGCATTTGGCTTCAGCTAAAGAGTGGGGCTCAATTGCTTCAATTTCGCTGGTTTCAGCTACAAGTGCATATTCGTCATTGTTTATTGCTAACATCATCCAGTCAGCCATTCCTTCCCCTTCGAGGATTTCAGGAGAGTTTTTGGGAAGGGTGGGTAGTTGTACTCCTGGAGTAATGGCAGGGTCAGATGAATGGTGAGTAGAGGTGCCGTGGCCTTCTAGAATGTCCTGTATGTGCTGACTGGGTTTGCGTATTCGTTTTGCAGGTGCCTCGCTCTCGGAATCAGTTGGGTTTGTTTCAGGGATTGGAGGTGCAGTGGTGACAGTTGGTTTAGACACTGGTAAGTCAGTTTTCGTTTCGACTAGCTGCCAATCCTCCCTATCGATATGAGAAGCTAACGGGTCAAAGTAGATGTTGCGTTCTACAGTGACTGTTTGCTTGTCAGGCCAGTACACTTGACATCCTTTGCTGCGATCATCGATGCCTAACCAATCCCCCTCAGTTACACGTCCACCTAGCTTGTCTCCACTCTCGGTATGGACCCAGACCTTCTGTCAAGTACACATACCGAGGATCCGGTAACTCGGCGGTACCGACTAAAATACTCCATTAAGCAACCAAGTACAAACCATTCAATGAGTTGTTCTCGGCCAGACACACATATCGGTTACATTCCTTGTCCCTATCCATGCCTACTCCTCACTCCTCGGTCCGTCTCACCTCGGGACCTCCTGCCCTTGTGTTATCCTTGGCTACAGCCTTGTTTTATAATCGGGAATTTCCTATTGTCCTATCCTAGGGCACGTCCTATTATTCTGTCCTTTATTGTTTTATCCCCGTCTTACATTTCTTATTCTAATTTTGTTCATTGTGGACAATCACCACATGCTCTGCATACCTTGTTGTCCCACATTCCTTATTCTACATGTCGCTTCTTAACCTATATAAGTAGGACATGCATGTACATACTTCCTCATTCTGGGTATCGACTAGGCTTAGGCCCTTCTACCTTCTTCTCTTCTGTTTAAGTCCTCGACTCGAGCCGGCATCATCAGCATCCCCTCGAGTACCTGTCTGTGGCAAATACAGTGGCACGCACGGCAAGTAGGGCACAATGCACGAGCACGTTGAAGCCAATGCCACTACTCTTGGCCTGCAGGACTTGGCCATAGTCCGCCTGACCTTTTCGCCAACGCCCCTCAGCAGTACCGAAGTCCGTCAGTATCCGACACTTGACACCTTCTCTCCCCATTCACACACATCCCATAAGTCTGGTTTCTTTTCAAGCGTGGCTTCATAAGGCGTTTTATTTTCGACAGCCCTGGTGAGTGTCCTGCTCATCAACCAGACTACATGACGAGCAGCTTCCCCCCACAGAAATCTTGGAAGGCCGCTTGCATGCAAGAGCACTCTTATATGCTCTACAATTGTTCAGTTGTGTTGCTCAGCTACGCCATTGTGCTGAGGGGTGTCATGTACAGTAAGTTTTTGCGCTGTCCCCTTTGACTTGAGGTAATGCTCAAAATCATTTCCTAGGTATTCTCCACCTCTGTCTGAATGTAGGGTCTTGATGCTCACATTGAGCTGTGTCTCGCACCATGAAAAATATTCTTTGTAGGCAGCAAGGGCCTCATCTTTGGTGCGCAGAAGGTATAGGTGAGTCAAGCATGTCATATCATCTGTAAATGTGATATAATAACACTTTCCGGCTTTCGTCGCAACTGGGGCTGGTCCCCACAGGTCACTATGTATTTCATTGCCAAAATTGGAGGCATGCTTGCCTTCTCGGATCTTGGGAATGGACTTGCATGTTGCTCTCGCATATACACATGATTCACAAAAGAAGGGGTCCACCAAAGGTAAGCCATCTAGCTTGATCCCCATTACAAGACCCTGGGTGACGAGTCTTTTGGCCGCTTCAGGTGAAATGTGACCTAGGCGACAGTGGAGTTGTTCCAAAGTGAGTGTCTCCATTGCAGAATTTGCTGTATTGCACTCATGAGTGACTCGGTATAAGCCACATCTGGATTTCTTGATTGTGCCAACTTGTTCACTGCTTTCCCTTCGTATAATACACTTGCCATCTGCAAATGTCACGGCAAAACCGGCATTGTCGAGTCGTCCAACTGACACGAGCATGTAACCCACATCAGGTGAGTACAAAACTTCTGAGAGCTTTAGTTTGGAGACATCGACACCATTTGGTACGTCGATAACCATTTCTCTGGTTCCTACTGCACTAAAACTTTGTCTATTTGCAGCCTGGAATGACTTAGGAGGAATTTTGACGAATTTTTGGACTTCATCGTGATAGGGTGTGATATGCCTTGTACACCCCGAGTCGTACACTTCAATAGAAGGTGAGTTTGCAGTCGGTTTGTCAACTTCAATGCAAACAGCATGTGCATCTTCCAGATCGATGCTGGCAAGGTTCGAGTCATCACTGATAAGTGAAAATGTATCGCTTTCATCAGTTGCAGGTGACTTTTCTGTTTCACTGTCAGGGTCATCGCTGATCTCAGAGAACCAGTCTTCCATGCTGTTCCCTTTAACTTCGATATCAGAGTCAGAGTCTGAAACTGACACCAGTTCTGGGAGCTCTGAGTCGGACTCAAAGAGCTCGTCGGCCAAAAAGGCGCTTTTGATTTCGAGATCAGATTCGACAGCAGCATTAGCGGTGCCGCTCTTCATCTGTGAGTCGTTTTTCTTATCTCCAGTAATGCATGCAGGTTTAGGACACTTGTTCCTGTAGTCCCCTTTATCTCCACAGTTCCAACATGTCCCAGGCACTTTTTGCAGAGTGCATCCCCCTTTGTTATTTAAAGTTACTGACAGAGCTTTGTCTTTTTCATTTCCTTTAGGGGTACTTGCATTGCAACGAGCGCATTGAGCTTGGTAATGCTCATACTCTTCTGATGTGAGTGAAATGAGCTCGTCCGGGTCAATCATTTTTGATGAGCTGTATAATTTAGCTCCCATAAGCAAATTCAATGCAAAAGAAGATAGGTGAGGGGGTAGGGACTTGATAATGGTGGAACAATAGTCTTTCTCCTCGATGTTTACACCGTAAGTTGCTAGTTCCTCTTTTTTAACTCAGAGGTTATCTAGAAATTCATGGACGTTTCCTTTGTCAGGACATTTTGACTCCATAAACTGGGAGCGCAAATCGGCCTGAGCAAAGGCCCCTTTAGTTGAGTACTCAGTCCATATTAGGTCCCATCGGTCTTTAAGGGATGTTTTACTATGGACTCATATGAGGGTTGAGTCCGGGATACGGCGAGTGAGTAGGGCTTTTGCTAAACAGTCATCCTTTGTCCACTGAGCAAGGGCCGCCTCTTCTGTAGCAGTGGGAGGTGAGCTGAGAGTGGGACAGGCAGTGGTACCATCGAAATATCCCCACAAGCCCTTGGCCTCGATGGCGTCCTAGAAGCGCATGGTAAATGCCGTCCAGTTCAAACCATTTGGCATGAGCTTCGGGACTAAGGATGGGAGGATATCGGTGGTGGTTAGAGCTGTTGTAGACATTGGAGTGGGAAAAATTCAGGAGATAACTCTTAGGTATGTGAGTGGGAGCAGGTGTCAGGCTCCGGAAATGCCGAGGAGTGGCCAAGTCCTGCAGGCCGGGAATAGTGGCATGGCTTCAACATGCTCATGCGTTGCGCCCTACTTCTCATGCATGCCACTGATTTGGGACAGAGGGATACCCAGGAGAGTGCCGAGAGTGTCGGCCCAGGTAAAGGACTTGGGACAGGAGAAGGGAGGACAAGAA
>QLPI01006116.1:8694-25083 GCA_003314275.1 Chroogomphus rutilus | reverse complement strand
GGATGGCGGATGTGCCGAGCCGGGACCGGCGCACCAAGTGTTATGCGGGTGACGCGGGCACTCGGTCGTGGATATGGGATGATTGCTCGGTCGGCACTGCCGAATGGTCGTGTCTCGGCACGGTACTTGACATAGCCGGATCCCAGGTCCAGACAGAAGTATGTCTACTCAGCATGAAAAATTCAGAGGTGGCCCAACAGTCTGGTGGTTAGTGGCCTACATGTGAAGCTTAGGTATTTTGTTGCTGGTTTAAACATTTAAATATGGTGTCATATTATTTTATTTTATTTTTATTCTACTTTTTTCGGCCTTTCAATCCCATTTCCCTTCCCACGCTCTATGGACTCCATCGACCTCACTGTCGACACTCCCTTTCATTCCTTGGCCTGGATAGGTACAGGGAAAAAATTCTCAGATTCACTACCACGAGAAGTGCTCAATGCTAAACAAAAAACTCTCAAAATTCCCAAAGAGTTCCAATGACACCTTCCACCTCTTACCTACTCCTGTTTGCAACTTCATCCACCAGGACCTCCCCTTCCAGTCCAACAGTCTCAGCTTCCATACCACCAACGAATGGTTCAGTCATGACATCCCACACACCGACCCAAATATCCTTTTCACCCATTCCATCCCATCGGAGAAGGTCATTGAAACCCTTGATGTGGTCATTAGCCAGATGTGGCTGGATGGCAGTGACTCAATCATTGATCCCCGTTTCAACAATGGAGCAGAACGGTTCCCACTCTGGGTACTGTCCCATGGAGAGAAGTGCAGAAGATAGTTCAGCATCAAGGCGAATGGAGAAAATCTGTTTGCTGGCTAGATTCAATAACTCACCCAGTGGATGCTGTCACACAGATCAAGAGTATAGTCAAAAATCTTTCGTGGAATGAGCCTTTGCACTTGAAGGGAGCAACTTCACTTGACCTCATAGGCTTTCTCAGCACATCCTGGCTTTCAGATATCCAGATTGACATGATGGTTGACACACTCCATGAACGGATGAGGACTGAAGAATATGTTGAAGGAATGGCCATTGAACCAGTCCTATTTTCTTAGGAAATCACATTAGTTGCAAGTGGAGTAAAGCAACCAACCTCAAAGTATCTCTTGAGGCTTGGCAATCAGATAAAAAGCACCTACACAAAAACACTTTGGTTTCCAGTCCATGTGAACAATAGCCATTGGATTACTGGACGGGTTGATCTAGAAAGGCGCGCCTTTGCATTTGGTGAGTTCATACTATATGACTAACAACATAATTGAAACCTACTCGTGAAAGGTGACTCAATGATCAAATGGGGGAATACACCCCCCCCCATGGCAAGGATTGAAGGGACTTGGAAAATGGCTTGACGTGGTGTTTGGTTGGAAACTAGTTAATGAGGGGAATATCCTGGCAAGACCTCACCAAGCTGACACCATTAGCTGTTTAATATGTATGCTGAACACAATTGCTCACAACATCTTCCAGGACCAACTCTGGGAATAACACAACACCTCAGAGCATCGGGTTTTGTGGCTCCTGAAGTTTGACAAACATAAGTGCTTGATTTCCACAGTACCTGTGAGTGTATTAAAAAAATTTGATCAGCCGTGATCAATACATTTACACGAACCATATACAGATGAACCTACTACTCTCTCACACTGAGGAAAAACATCACCCCAAACTATTTGGTGATGGTGGAACCACAGATGGCACCGAGGGACCCCCAACGAGTGACCTTGGCAACCCTACACTCTCTAATGCATCATCCACAGTTTTCATCGATGAGGATACTATCAAACCTATTTACCACAAACAAAAACATGAGCCATTATTTGGCCCCGAAAGCAGCACCACTTACAGGTTCTTCAAGACCTGTGTGAAGGGCTATGAACGAGTGCAGTCGGAGGACACAGAAGGCTCTCATCAGGGAGATGTCCTGAATCCACCCAATAGCGGCCCTCGCACTATGCACAGTGACACCAAAGCTAACACCGACTTGGTGGATGCCCTAGAAAAGGGTCACCACAAGCCTGGTATGAGTCGGTCAGCACAAGCATCACAGGAACTCAGAGACAAGGCGAACAATGGAACACGTACAGATGTGAAGAGGCTCAAAGCCTGGAGAACAAAAATCTGCAAAATTGACCCAGATGTTAAGTTCGACGATGACAACCCCCGGAGAGCTTGTCACACCCAGTATACACAGTGGATACTTGTCAAAGAGCCTGGTGACACAACCAGGTTTAAGGAGCATCTCCTGACTTGTAAGGAAAAACCGGTTCTGGTGAGAGGTACGCTGATGGGGATGGGGTGGTTGAAGAGGGCAGAGAAGGGTGGGGAAACAAAGGAGACAGTTGAGTGCAAGTCAACAATGCCATGTCACGGGGTGATGGACTTGGATAACTCACTGGTCAGCCAATACTTGAACTGGACTGCAGCTGGAGGTGGTGGTGCAAGGAGCATCCATGTGATTTTGAAGGAGCAGTTTGGCACAGAGTTCAAGAACCTTACAAGGGATTGAAAGCAGGAGGTCTATGCAGTGTAAAGAACAGAGTGGACTTGGAGAAATGAACACCTCAACCTTTGGGTTTACGTGATGGACTGTAAAAATTTTACATCAAGCCTATCCCTCATGACATCCCTCTGTCAACAATGCAAGACATTGCTCAACCTCAGAGCATTCACCATTGCAATTCATAAGAAGATCCCTCTGGATGAAAATGTGAAATACCTCAACACCTGATACATCAACTCCGTTTTGGTTGGTATTTATGGAAGGGTCAAGGGCCTAAGGGAGATCATTGAGCAACAGGTGAGTAATGCACCACCACCACATATCGCCTCTGGCCTCATTTATCTCCCTAGATACCAAATCAACCCCATGTTTAAGATATACAGACACTGTCTTAAGTGGGAAGGCAAACAACGAGGTCTTCAATGGCCTACTGGAGGCTATGTGTACTGAGCTCAATAAGGCAAATCATAGTGCCGGGTTGCAGGGTTTCAAATATGCACCTGCATGGGATGAGTTCTGCCATATCATCTACATTGTCAGTCCATTGGCATATTGGGTCCTCTGAAGTCATTTCCCTGGACAGACCAATCGAAGCTTCCAGTAAACCAATGCTCCTGATCGATTTTAAATATATTTGCTTATGTCTCTTATTTTTAGCCAGAAAGAGGCCCAAGAGCCCAGTTTTCCCTTGGAGATATGTGACTGCACCTTTGAGCTCGCTAAAGCTCATCTCACCGATTTAGACTATCATGGCCCCATTGCTCTTGCTTGTGATGATACCAAACTCTTCACTGCACTTAGGCTATACTAGGATAAGAAAGAAGGGTGTTATTTCCTAGTTGGTACATGCAACGGACTACTCCAAGTTCCCAATGTGGATGCAGCCTGCAAGGTATTAGAAAACCCTGAGATCAAGAAAGCCACCAAGGTAGGCTACATATACTTGACACTCTGACATGCTTATGAATCTGTTTATACAGATCCGACTGTGGTGCATGACAATTCCTGTGGATGGTGTTGTACCAATCATTCTTGCTGTCTTACCAATCTCTGACAGTGAAAGTTCTGAAGCCCTTCTACCACACCTGAAGCAGGCCTTGCTTGGTTTGATAAAACAGAAGATACAAGTGGTCTCCTACTCCTGTGATGGCACCAAGGTTGAACAGAAGCTCCAATGGTTGATCCTTGGCAAGCCTGGCGATTACCTCAAGTATACAATCAAGAGTCCCTGGCCAGGGATTCCAGACACGATCATCACAATCCCAGTGATCGAAGGGCAGCCAGTTTGCCTCTTGCAGGACTTGAAACATGTGTTGAAGACCCTATGCAATAACCTCTTCTCAGGCATGTGTTTGTTGACACTTGGTAACTACACCATGCTGTATACGACAATCCATGATCTTGCTTTTTCGAATGGATCCCCCCTCTACCATTGAGATGTTAAGAAACTTGATCGCCAAGATGACAACACTGCCTCACTTCTGTTCTCTGCAGATACCCTTTCATACCTTACAAACCATTATCCCGATCATGTCAGAGAGATTGTATATCTCTTCATATTCGGAGATCTGATCGATGCATATCAGAACCAGTCGTTACCGCATTGTGAATGGAGAAAGGTGCTCTTGAGGGCAAGGTACTTTCTTGACTACTGGGAGCAGTTCATCTCACGTGCAAGCTACAAGAAAAACCTCCATTTCCTATCTCATGAGGCCACTGACATTCTATGACAAATCATCAAAGGTCTTTTAGCCCTGATCTACATCTACCAAGACCACCTTACCAACCCCAACAATGTCAACCCACTCTTACCTTGGCTGCATTTGACAGAGCAATGTGAACATCTCTTTGGCAAAGCCCAGCAAATTGTTAAGGACTTCTGTTTTCTGGATTTCATTTATATGCTCCCCAAGCTACGTGTTACCATCCGCAAAGCGATATTACATGCATGATCAGATCCCAGGGCAACAGCGAGTGGGTACAGTCATACACACTCTGACATGAGGGGACTCAATATCCCTGTCCTTGCTACATTCCCCAATGACAATGAGATTGATGCTGCAGCAAAGGAAGCTGCCAACGAAGCCGAGAGCTTGTTGGCCCTTCTCGGTGTAATGCCAAAGCAATTGCAGCAAAATCCAGAAGTCACACTTCCAGCGATCAACTCTTTTCAAGTAGACAATGGAGTGGACCAAGACAGTAGGAAGGGAAGACAATGCCATGGTTTCCGAAGCTCAAGAGCTTTAAGACCTGGTTCTCCGAGCCAAGAAAAGCGAAAAACCAGGCCTTTTACAATTTTCAGAAGCAGTGGCACTCATCACCACTGATGAATTTATGAGGATGTATGTTTCCTAGATATGATTCAAATTTAACCATGGAACTTACCAGTTACATAGCCAACAACTCCTTGAATTAGATTCCAAAGCAGAAAGTGAAGCCATGGCTGAGGAGTCTATGCAACTATCTTCCTTTGCCAATAAATGAACCTCACTACCAGCCCTCCTTCTCCAGGACAAAGCCACTCTACCATTGCCTAGCCTCAGCACTGGCAACCTCAACTTTTCAGTCCTAGTGGAACTCCGACATTTGCATCAGACTCGGCACACCACCCTGAGTGTTTGAACCTACGATGTATCTGGGATCAACATACCCGAAGAGTCTGCCCAGCGTAAATTGATACGAGAGTTGAATGCACTCTTGAGGCAAGAGGAAGACTGTGCCCAGGGAACCGGTCAGGACCACAAGCTATGCTGGCTTGCACCCACTCAAAAAGGAACCAACCCTATCCCAGAGACTCAGCCCATACCAACCCTTACTGGAAACTTGGCAAATGCTGCTGTCATAGCTCAGTTGAAGATGAAGAAGGTATCTTCCTATTAGCTATGTTGTATCCTGGTCCTAACTAGCATTAGGTACTTGAATATCGACAGGAATGGTTCGATCATGCAGGAGTTCCACTTTCGAACCTTATAGCAACTGCTGGAGTTTCTTCTCTATCACCTATCACCATTGGTCTATTTGCATGGGTTTTTCTTGATAAACAGGTGGTTCTTACACAAGGTAAGTATTCCTGGTCCTTACTTTTGAGCCAACTAAGACATCTGGCACTAGTTGTTTGCTTGTATTCGAAATCAGGTGGCAAGAATGGAAAACACAGTGCAGTAACCAATGTGCCGAGTGTCACTGCCATATCGTATGTTGGTTTACAGGTTTTCGGGCATAGTCATGGCAGGTGATTCACATATTTTCCTGAGGAGACCACACAGCTACACAGAAGATGTTTTGTGCTGTTACCCCCACGGAATTTCCTTCTGCTCCTGCACCTTCCTGTGGAGACAAACCAAACCCAGCTCATCAACATCTCATCCAAAGATATCAAGGAGTTCAATGTGATAACAGCGCAGAAGCAGGCTATAGAGGTGGCACTTTTGAAGTACAAAGAAGAGTAGTTAGACTACGGTAGCCTCATCCAATAGTGTCAAAAACATATATCAAAAATCAGTTTTGTTAAATCTGCATGCCGGCGCTTAGCTAGAGGTTTCTGGAAGGGTTTCCAGAAGGTTCCGATTGGTTTCCGAAGGGGGCTCGTACTCCAAAGACGGAGGGACTAGAGGTCGGATTCACGATCGGGATTGGAACAGGGACGGAAAGATGGGAAGCGTCGGGAATCTTAAAACTGTTTGCGGTATAGGGTGATACGAGTGGTTCGAGGTCGCAGGGACTTGGCTTCAACTTATGTGTTGCACCCTCCTCGATCATCTGTCCCTAATTTCGGAAAGTCGGAAGTTTAACCGGAACTGAATCGGAAACTTCGACGCAGAATTAAGTCGATATTCATACTGGTGAATAGTCCAGTCGACTGGTGACTTATATACATGTATCTAGTCTTGTACTATCTTTTACCAAGTAAAGACAAGGGGGGAAGAGAGTACAAGGGGCAATATAAAATGAAGAACAAAGGAGTGAGGTACGCGATGATCCTGCGCGTCATCTATCAAAGGAAGCGGAACCTTGACTTCGGAATCTTCGGAGGTTCGGAAACACGGAACCTCGGAATGATGCATCGGAAATCCAGAAATCGGTTATTCAGACTTTGAGCGATCGGAAAGGTCCCGGAAACGGTGCGGGTGGTTGTGGGGTTTAATGTGGGTTTATTGGCGGCATGGGCCATAACAAGTTTACACTAAGATAGTATGGTATAATGGCCAGATCCTAATCCAGACAGAGACCTTGCTAGTGGTCAGAAGGGTAGATCTCAGTCCAGACAGACTGTCTCCTCTGGTATTTTAGTCTGGATGGAAATGAAAATCCTCTGGTATTTTAGTCCAGACAGAAATGAAAACTTTCGGATCAGGCCTTTACCGTGACTTTCAGAGGTCCTACTGACCCTTACCCATATCATCCCTCACTAGTATGTGGTCTCAACTTGGTACATTTGGCACATTATCTGGATCACTCCTCTCATCCCATCCCCTCTATCCTCTACTATTCTCTCATTCTCCATCCATTCCCTTACCTGTTTTCCCTTGGAACATCTATTATTCATTTAATTAATTGGTCACAACTCTATTGTGTTCCACATCTTGCTTCTTAACCTATATAAGTAGCAGATGTATGTAGACAGTTCCTCACTCTGAATATCAACTTGGTTTACCTACTCTTGTCTCTCCTTCTTTAGTCTAAAGTCCCTTACTTGGACTGACACTCTCGGTACCCTCCCAGGTCTCTCTTTAGTCCAAATTAGTGGCATGCATGGAAGAGCAGGGTGCAATGTATGAGCATGTTGAAGCCAAGCCACCTCAAATGGTTTGCAGGACTTGACTAACTCCCATCTGCAATATCCACTTTACCGAGACTTAACACCACCCATCTTCCATGTTTTCATGCTAGACCCATCATCTCTGAACCCCTTCCCAGACCATACAATGTCACCCCAACCACCTATTAGAATGGACAGAGAGTCCAAATATGAAATATTAGAGATTCTGGACTCAAAACTCAATAAACAGCACAAGTGTCAGCTTCAGTACCTGGTCAAGTGGTTGGGATATGAAGGAATGGAAGACAAAACCTCCTGGCTTCCTGAAATAGAGCTATCCAACACAACAGGAAGTGGTTTCCAATTTCTATCATGCATACCCACACAAGTCAGGCCAGGCCCACAGAATTGGCTTCAGCATCTCTTACTTTTTTTAAAAAAGTGATAATAATCATCTATACTATTTCTATTCTACAGAATCTATGAACTCCCAATCAAGGTCATCATACCTTCCAGCATCAAACAGGTTCTCTTTCCTCTTGCCTGTCCTGGGCATCCAACTCCTTTCCTTCGGTAGACTCCAGATCCATCCATGCAAGTAGCCTCACACCCCCTGACCATCCACTTGTAGGGTGTTCCCTCTCTCAAGGGTATCCCAACCCATTTTACCTCATCACTGGAATTGTTAACAGCATGATTTTTCCTGTCCTGACACTCCTTGAGGCAGCTCATGCCTTTACATAGTTTGCCTAGGCACTCTTGGATACCTGTCAAGATGGCTACCAGTTCTACATACCTGACCTTTTTGAGGAGGGGAACCACCACCTCTAGCTTAGTTTTTTTAGGTGTTAGCCTCACAGATACTACCGACTTCTCCCAAGTCTGCTTCTCCTGTGGCAGCCTCCTGACAACAGGCACTTCATTAATTTGACACTTGATCTTGTGTTTCTGACAATGTTTGTAAGATTTTATCCAATAGGAAATAGACCATTTGCATTCCACTCTCTGTTGGTATCAATGGTTACAAATCCATTTCTCCTTTGAGATAGATGGCTCTACTAGGTCAACTGCCTGGTGATATGTATCCAGCCACAGCTGAATTAGTTTGCCAGTTTAATTCAATAGGAAGACCTACCTCTATCCCAGCGGCCTGTGCCTCCTGCACAAGCATCGTGAGGTCGGCACTATTGCAATAGCACTTGGCCCATGCATCGTCAGCAGTACCAGTGCCTGACAGTATATTCAGAGTCATACTACTTCCCATGTTTCACTTCTTACAAATTATGCCCCCACAAACTAGATCTTCAACCCACACTGATGACAGGCAGTTCACCCCTACAGTTTTACAACAAAGGGTGCGTAGTGCCTCCAGCACCCCACCCCTTCTTATCAGTTATACTTTGCCACCAATCGAACTATGACATCTCATCTCACCCTTTGAACAGCACTCACACATCGAAGAAGTAATTGACGACGACATTGAATACATAGACAATGACAATAGCAATTAGGAACTTTACATGGTAGAGGACAAACTGGGCTTGGTATATTCTCATAAAGGTACTGAAGCTGAGGGACAACCTCAACAAGATTGGCAGGCCAACATGCCTGAACCCCCTTGCACCCCTATAGCCATGCCTCCTCAAGCTGTGGCTGCACCCCCTCAGCCCATAGCCACACCTCCTCAACCTGTGGCTGCACCCCCTCAGCCCATGGCTGTACCACCACAAGCCAGGCAAGCTCCCCGATCCAGGCCAGCTCTATAAGCCAGACAGGCTCCACAAGCTAGGCCAGCTCCTAGGGCCAGGGCCCCTATAAACCCAGCCAACAACAATGACCTTTTAAACACTATCCTCGAACTCAGCAAAATGGCCCGGCATCATCGTCAGGATGGTCAAGCTGCCAAAATTTGTGAGCTGGAGCCCTTTGATAGGACCAATCCAAAAAAGCTAAAAGGGTTTATTTTTCTTTGCAGAATGAACTTCTATACCCAGTCCAACTCATTTCCCAATGATAGGCAGAAGGTCAACTACATGGTCTCCTATCTGAAGGGAACAGCTTTAGAATGTTTTGAGCCTTACCTGACCAGCAATCCCAACACAGAACCTCGTTGGATAGGTGACTTAGAGCTATTCATCAATGAGCTTCAAATCAACTTTGGCTCATGGGATGAACAAGCCGATGCTGAGCTTGCCCTTGAAAAGCTGACTATACAGGACAATCATAAGGCTACCAGGTTTTTTGTAGAATTTTACAGGCTCATGGCTCTTGTTAACTACAACGACAATGCTCTCCTCTGCAAGGTATACATGGCACTGCCAAAGTACATCAAAGATGGCCTCATCCACTTCAACAAACCCTGCATACTCGATGACCTTTGAAACCTTGTTCAAAGGATTGACATGAGATATTGAGAATGAAAGGCTGAGCAATCTCTGGAGGGCAGTAATGAGCTGAAGAAAGATATGAAATTGGACAAGTCTGGTAACAGATCCACCTCAGACAACTGCCAGCAAGGTAACAGCAACAATAACAGCGGCAACAAGGACAATTCAAAGAGCAAGGACAATAAAACTCCTCAGCCAAACCCACCTGAGTATACTAAGACCCTCAGCAAGGATGCCAAACTCCTCCCAACTGAATGACAAAGACACATGGACAACAACCTGTGTCTGCTTTGCACTGCCAGTAATAACAAAGTCACCAAATGCCCCAAGGCAACTAAGGCCCGTGCAACTACTACTCCTGACTCCACTTCTCAGGTGACTGACACCTCAGACACCATGGCTGAGGATTCAGCCCAGGTGCCTGGGAACTAGCCTGCCATCTGTTAGTCTCTAAGCACACCAAGAGTTGTGTTGACTCGGCAAGTGCCAGTAGTGAGGTTTAGATCAATTCTTTTATTCCTTTTTCCTCTCTTTTTAATTCTTCCATCATCCATTTGGGTGCCAAAAATCCTTGGTAACCCACCTTGCATGCTTGATTGAATCAGCATCCACTCATAGTTTATTTGCTTTTGGAAAAAATCCTGTCATTTTATTCTCTCTTAGAGTTTCCTTTGATCTAGTACTGCTAATTCAGTTATTACTAAATATATAGACATGTCTACTAGATCTTCTATCAGGACAATTTCAGTCCACCCATCCATCTGTCATATCACTAGATCCATCAGTTGGCAATATTCGGTCACAACTCACTCACCTGCTATAATCCATTGATTAACAGGGTATTGGGCAGTATTATGTTCCATAATGCCACTAACATTTTTAGGTGCATTCTGATGGCCTCGGTCTAGTTGGCACATGCCACTGCTCTAACAGCCTCACCAGGATCCTGTTCCATTGCTAAAAGTTCTGCAATAGCCCTAGTCAATGCAACTGCCTTTGTGCATGCTTGTAAGACTGGCAAGCTTTTAGCTGGGACCTCTCAGTCAATGGCACCACTTAGCACATTTGGCCAGGGTCTCTTCCATCCGTTCTCTTCCATTTTCACTCCATCTGTTCCATATACCCACATTATATTCTCTCACTATTTTTTCCTGCTTCCCTCAGCTCGAAGCTGATAGTTTTACTAGACAATGGGATGTCTACCTAAAAGGGGGGGTGGCAACTAGCTAGAAATCCCTCAATCTTCCCCTCTCAAAGACATCCCCTCCTGAAAATTTCCCTCCATTTACCCCTCTCCACCTTCTTTCCTGACCATAATTCCCTCTGTTCCCTCCATCCCAACCTTAATTCCTCTCAATCCTGACCCTACATCATCCCAACCCTACTTCCATTCCAAATTCCCTCTTCCTCAACATCCCAACACTCTATTCCCAACCTTATGATCACACCCATCCCTGATAGCTCTCCCAGTCCATCAATCACCCTCTCCTTCCCTCCATTTACCTCAACTAAATCAGCTAAATGTCTCAGCATGTTTAACTTGTTTTTTCTTATCTTATGCCCTTTATTTTTTCTTTCATTTTTTTCACTCAATAATAGAACAAAAAAAAAACAATTTATTAGAGACTATTTTAAGGTCTCATTTTCATCCTCCATATCCTCATCCTCATCCTCCTTTCCCTTCCCCTTCCCTTTCCCTTCCTACTTATCCACCTCTTTATCCCCATCATCCTTCAGCTCATCCTCTTCTTCTCCCAACTCTCCTGCTCCTCCCGATCCTCCCACACCTCCCAAACCCCCCAAACCCTCTGCCATGAGAAACAAAGTCCTCTGCATCTAGTCCTGACCTTGTAGGAGTGCCTCCAGCAGCTCCACTATCTGCCTCCTAACTGACGGCTTGGCCTGTGGCACTTCAACCATAGGCACCCTCCTGGTCGGTTTCATGGTGACAGCCCACCTTGGCCTTTTCCTCGGCAGCTCCTTCTCCTCCTCCTCACTCTCCTCCTCACTCTCACATTCCTCACTCTCCTTCTCAGACTTGACCTCCTCCCTGCCCTTGACCTTTTGAGTATGGGGGGCTGCCAGGCTGCACCCAACCTTACAGCAAGTTGTACCACCCACATATGGCCCCTATTGATAGGACCTTTCATTCTTCCTGCCATTCCTCACACCACTCACAAGGAGGATGAAGGGACGGCGACCACTTCTGGGCCATTTTCACCTTGCACTTTTCAAATGAATCAGTAAAAGAAGAAACAAAAAGACAAACTCCACTCACCCTGGCCCCCCTCAGCTGCTCACTCCTGCCTCTCCTTTTTGTCCCAGGCCCCATGCTAGACCCTGCCTCCATACTCCTACCCCTCTTTCACATGTTGGTTGATGGGGCTTCTGCATTTTCAGGAGTACCCACTGCCTCAGCACCCTCGGTCATGGGTTCTTGGATGTCCATGGCTATAACGGCCTCCTTAGCCATGGCCTCAGCCACCCATTGCTCCTCAACAGCCTATGCTACCACTGCTGCTGCTGCTTTGGCCTGAGCCACCCTCATTGCAGCTTTCTGCTTCTCTATGGCAGCAGCTTGTGCCACCTCTTCATCAGCTTTGTGCTTTGCCTTTGGCCACCTTGGCTGCTACCTCCTCGGCTGCCTTCTTTGTGGCTTCCTCTTCTTCTGCTGCCTGCTTTGCAGCAGCAGCCTCCTCCTCCATCCTTTTTGCCTCTGCCTGTCAGGCACCAGTACTGCCAACGATGCATAGGCCGAGCACTATAGTAATAATGCCAACTTCACAATGCTGGCAGGGATTGGCCAAGTCCTGCAGGCCGGTTAGAGTGGCTTGGCTTCAACATACACTTATATAGGTTAAGAAGCAAGATGTAGAATAGGGTGGCTGTTTTGGAACCATTGATGATTTAACCCGAGAAGCATGACAAAACTTTGGTGTGAATAAAGCCTAATCAAGGTCTCTGACAAGATGATAGCAAGTGAATACCAGTCTGGGTTGTTATCCAAAAAGAATTGTTTAGAGGGGGCCTTGGCAGGTACCTTGTCAATTACGTGTAGGAATAATAGTTTATGAGCATAAACTATTAGTTCTACCCTTGCCTAGGATTATTTCCACTTGATGTTCTATATAATCTATGGTGCACATCACTTAGTCACCACAACTTTGAATTCGTGCACTTCCGATCATGTTAGGGATATTCTGACCAGGTGGAAATGGTCTATTTGATATCCAGGAGAGACCTACCAATCAGATTTCCATAAGACCCTCTGGTTGCCGAGTTTTTATACTGGACACCGAATGAATTGGCCGGTTTCCTTATTAAGGTGTCTATTAAGTAATCAATTACCATATAAGGAAGGTATCTATTATGTAATCAATTGTCAAACCGAGCTGCCATACCCTCCGGTACCCGTCTATGGGATTTGTATTTTTGTGAACTGAACTTCTGGATGTGAAGTTGTGCATCACAAGCACCCATTCCTCTGTCATATGCATCCACCCAACATCACATCCGATGCTCCCATTTTCGAATTGTTTCCACCGGGTACCGGGTACCCCCCTCTCCCCTTGTAGAGTACTGGCTAAGCGCCGGATCCAAGGTCGCCTCCCTAATTTGGCCTCTGTCACAAAGTTGCGGTGACTAAGTGACACGCACCATAGGTTTAGTTCTTTTACTATGTTTTTGCATACCTTTTCTGTTTTAGCTGAGAACCTTCTACTTTAGTAGAAGGGTGAGCTTCACTCTTCGGAATGAACCTCTTGTTTGCCAATTGGTCTTTGGACCTCTTGATGGAAAGGGTGGCAACTGGTCTTTGGACCAATGTACCTAAGTGGTCTTTAGACCAACTTATATAAGAGTGCTTGCTGTACTAGATAATCTGGTGGATTATGGATAAGAGTAAGATTGAATAAAGTTACTTTTTATGCTACAGAACTAGTCTCTATATATACTAATTCTAAGCTGATTATATAACTCCCCAATAAGGCAAGACTTTCCTAAAATTAGTGGAAGGGTGTGGAATGGAATGGAAAGTCCTGGAAGCCTGTGGAAGTTATGAGTCACCCTGTAGTCACTAATGAGTCATATTCCCACGACTGGTAGTCTTGTGACTGGTCAAGTCATGAAATATTAATAGTAAGTGAGCCGTGCTTCTGGGCTGACCTTATGTGTAATAGTTATTATATAAACCCTGGAATTTGTTGTACAATTGAGTCTTGAGTGCTTGAGCCAGCAGTTTGGCACCATTTTCCATATGTAATTGTCTGGCACCTGGCTGTGGGTCCTTGTGGGTCCAAATAGAAATAAGCAAAAATTATAAGTATTTTTGGAGGTTTTCCTTGGGCTTGAATAGCTTGATAATTTAAGAGTTAATTACTTGGAGGTAATTCACTCTTAAATGGCCAGCCAAAACATTATAATATTGTTTTGGGTAGTCCAGATGAGACTGATTTAAGTTGGATTATTCCTTGGAGAGGAGGTTTGGACTCCTTTATATTGAACCAATTGGAAAGTGACCAGAATATCAAGGGATCATCCCCTGTTCCCTAACAGTGGCATAAGGAATGGAGAACAATAAGGTATGGAGAGCATGTGGAGGTGTTGTCTACAATGATCAGGAATAGAATAAGGGATGTAAACGAGAATAGCACAATGAAAATAAGAAAATAAGAGTGTGGCCAAAAATAGGACAATAGAAAGTGACTGAATATAAAACAATAGGGTCATGGCCAAGGATAAAACAATAGAAAAATGTCCCGAGATGAAACAGGCTGAGAAATAAAGAATAAACGGAGTAGGGAGTAATGGATAATAAATGAGGGAAGGGTGGATTGTTAAAGTCTGAGTTCACGTCAGGTCTGAGCTGACATAAGTTGGTCCGAGTTGAGTGTTTGGAGTCTTAAGGACTTGGCTTCAACTTGTATGTTGCGCCCTCCTCGATTGTCAGTCCTTTATTTCGGAGGTTTGGAGAAGATAAGTTTGGAGTTCAGAGGGTGAGTGGGAATACTAAGTTGATATTCGAACTAAGGTATAGTACAGAAGTCTGGAGGTATTTATACATGCGGTCCTTATTGTAACTAATTAGGAATGGTCAAGAGAACAATAAGATGAACGAAAACGGGTTACAAGAGAAATATACATCTGGTGTTACAATAAGACTATTGTTCGACGAAAAAGGAAAGATGTCCGATGTCCGAGGCATGGCTGCTGGTTAGACTCGGAGGTAACTGGTTTGGTTCGGACTTGGTTTGGAGTAGGATTCTTTGTAGTGCCCTATGTCGGATGTCTGGGATATCGGAGTTATATCATGGATATAACAGTGCCCCCCTGTTAGGACCGAGCCTTGAGGTCCTGGCGCTTAATGGTGGTGGAAGTTACCATGGGAATATTATGTGATTAGGCGTCGAAAAAAGGTATAAAAGGGGGACCCTTTTTCATAGTAGTAGTCTAACCATGTCGTCACCCCACACCCCCAACATTGATGACGAAGCTGCCCTAATGGAGCAGATACGAGCAACCTCGGAGAAACTTGAAAAGGTCTGAGCTGAAAAGAAGAGGAGGGCCAAGGAGGAGGCCAAAGAGCAATGGAGGGCCAAGGAGGAGGCTAAGCAGAAGGCCGAGGAGGAGGCTAAAGAGGCCAAACAAAAGGCCAAGGAGGAGGCAGAGCAGAAAGCAAAGGAGGAGGCTGTGGAGGCTGCAAGAAAGGCCAAGGAAGAGGCCGATCGTTTGGTCCGAGAGGCAGCTGAAAAGAAGGCCATGGAGGAGGAGGCCGAAAAACTCCGAAAGGAGAAAGAGGTTTAGAGACTTCAACAGGAGGCTCAGAAGAAGGCCTCCAAGGAGACTCCTCGGAAAAAGATTGTAAAAAGCTCCATGATGATCTCTGAGCTTTCAACAATAGCGGAGGACACGTCTGAACAAGGGGGACCTTCGGGGGTTGGGACTTGGAGGCTGACTCCAAATGTGGAAGCGGGGGGCTCAGGCCTGAATGAGCGGGAGAAGGAGCACATTCGAACGCTCCAGCAACAACAGGCGCTCCAAGTACATTGGGTGCAGAAGGCCTTTGAGAACTCCCAATTGAGGGGGGCAAGGGCTGACAGTGCCGAGGTGGGTCTTGGACCGTTCGAATCAAGTCAGAGGATGCTGATCAGTCTGCATCTGGACTTATATCAACAGCCATCCGAAGACATGCCCAGGGGTTGGAGTTCGGAGCTCGGTCGGATTTGCAAGCATTGTGTCCACCAGGGAGATCCCTGCATATGGCCCTCTTCAGGGAAGGGGACCTCCTGTTTCGCTTGTGTGGAATGGAAGGTAAAGTGCAAGGAGGAAGATGGTGAAGAGGAGGGGACGGATGGGAAGGGGAAGAGAGGGAGAGGTGCTTTTGAGGACGGTGTGGGTCCAAAGCCGAAGAAGAGGAAGTTGGAGGTTGTGATTGAGGGGTCGTCTCGGGGTTCAGACATCTCTGGGGCTACTCTGAAGGAGGTGGTGGAGGAGATTTGTGGTCTTAGGTGGGACGTTCGGGACATCGGAGATGAAAATAAAAGGATCGCCGATGCCCTCATTCACATGAACGAGCTTCGGATGATTGAACAGGCTTGGTGGTTTAACTGGTTGCAGAACACTGACGACCGGTGGGGGAACGTCCTGAGGGAGACCTAGAAGGGGAAGGGAAAAGAGTCGGAGAAGGGCAAGGAGATGGAGAAGGGTAAGGGGAAGGAGAAGGAGGATGAAGAGG
>QLPI01006111.1:0-10109 GCA_003314275.1 Chroogomphus rutilus | reverse complement strand
TTTTTTTTTGCCAAGGGAGGGAATCTGTGGCCAGACACCCGAGTCATTTATTTACGACTTCAGGTAGTGTGGGGTTGAGTGCTATACTCGACCCACTAAACCCCTCCTTCCTAGTACCCCCCAGGGGGGGTCAGGTTAGGTTGCTGCCCTGCACCAATACATGCGGGGGTGATTAGCCAGGTTATTTCAGATGGGTTGGACCCCATACGGCTTTTTAGACAGGTTTGAGGGGCAGATTGCTCCGCGCCCCGGTCGCCCAGTTGCTTTTCCCTGAGGGCTTTTGCAGTTTGGGACTTGTGGCCAGTTGACCTAGGATTTCTACTTTTTTTCCCGGTCGAGTTTCACCCTACCTTAGGGTGGCTGCTGCTGGGTCTATTTTTCCTTGCCCCAGTTGAGTTTCACCCCAGCTTAGGGTGGCTGCTATTGGGGCTTCTGTCCCTCTTTTTCCTTGAGTCTTTAAGGCTGTTTGCTTTTCTTAGTGTTTCGTTGTTTCAGCGCCTGTTTGGGCGCCTATTTTATGCTTTCCCGAGTTGTTTGTTTTCCTGGTTGTGGGGTTACTTGGTTTCCTCCTTATACGATTTGGGGTTTTCAAGGGTTTTCACTTGGTTTTCCAGAGCTTCTAGAGTTGGTGATTTGCTTGCATTTTCGCTTTTTGGGCGCCTGCTTGGGCGCCTATTTCTCGTCCTTAGTTTTCCATTTGGGTTTTCACTTTGACATAGGCTTTTGGGCTTCAGGGTTTCCTGGTTTTTTACCAGTTTCAAGTTTTCAGGGGTTTTCAAGACTTCAGAGGCCTCTGGCCTTCTTACTGGTTTCGCTATTTCGGCGCTTATTTGGGCGCCTCTTTCCATTTTCAAAAAATTTCCAAGTCAAAAGGGCCTGCCCTAAAGCGCTCGTCTTATATAAAATAAAATGAGCTCAAAGGAGCTCTTTCATACAAGATAACTACTCTAAGATTATACCCAGTCAACTAATCTACCTCTATTGTTTCCTTCCTCTTCCCTTTTTTCTTTGCTGATTCGCTCCCCTCCTCTTCCAAGTCCTCCTTCTTGGTCACGTCTATCGGCGAGAGGTACTTTTGCAATACGCAGTAATCCAATGAGTGCCTCCTTGTGTGACAACCTATGCAGTGATTGCTATTGTGGATTCTCCACTTCTAGTTACCTGTTCTCCATGCTTTCTCATGGCCGTGTATTGCATCTACGACCATTACTGTCTCATCCTCTGGACCTGACCCTTCCGGGATGCTCTGCTCGATCCTTTTGAAGGTAAGTTTCATGTGCCATGATGACTCATTCCTGTTACCGTTCCACTGATGCCTAAGGATGGCAGTCGGGGGGGTCCTCAGCCTTTCTCCAAGTTTTTCCGTTATTACACTTTCTACAAAGCTTGTTTTCAGGGTTGGTGGGGCGCCTGTGATCCTGTAGTATTGCACCTTGTCGAGCTCCCAGGGAAACTCGGCATATACTACCGTCACCTCCTCACACTTGACTACCCTCGATGGCTTTCCGTTCAGTACCCTGTTTTTGTTACACCCTTCCGGGAGTGTCAGCAGGGCCCAAACTTCTGGGTCGGGAGCACTCGCATGGGGTTTTATGGTCTGGATCATTTCCAGCGTGATTGGTCCTGGTGCTTCACGCTCCTTTTCCTCCCACAAGAGCTTCTTTGTGGTCGTCATGATCCTGTCCGCGAGCCCCCTTTTCCTTTTCTTGTAGAATCTCAATGACTTGCATCCATAGACCATTGCCAGCACGATGCGGTCAGAGTTCTCCCACAATTGGTTTCTTTCTTCGATCCTATCCATGTAGGCTTCATATATCCCATCAGGATATATTCTGGCCTCGTCAAGAACGTCCTGTGGGACCGCTGCCATCTCTACTGATAGAGTGTTCTTGGGGCCTGTGCGTAACCCTTCTGTGATTACCGGCGGGCCTTGCCTGCCTGCGTTGCCTCCTTGCCTGGCAAATAGTTTCTCGGTTGCCGAGCCCCCAGTGCTACTCCTTCTGACCCTGGAGCGACTTGTGCTGGCTGTTTTCGATGAGCTAGGACCTGCGGATGGGTCTGTCCTGTTCTGGCTCTTCGAAGGGGTAGATGTGGTGTTTCCACCACTCTGCACCCTGGGTTTTGGGTGGATGGGTCTAATGGGTTTGGGGTCCGTTTTCCGCTTTTTGGTTGTGGGAGTCTCCTCACCACTTCCACCCTCTTTTCTCTTCATCGTCCTCAAATGATTGGTAGAATCAGATTCGTTCGGGGATGATGATTCGGAGTGTTTCAAGCTGCTATCGCTTGTCAAAGGCGATGCGGATTTCATGGCGGTATTTATTACTTGAGTGAAATAAATTCAAACAAGTGGTCCCCTACCCGGGGGGCCTAAGGCAAACACAATTTTATTAACCATTAGCTACCATTATTTTACTTTGCCCCTGAGGGGACATAAGTACCCTCTTTTGTGCCCGAGTGCTGGGGTTTTGTTTACCCCTCCTTCTTACTTTGTGTCAGCCTTACACATTTCAGAACTGCTTGGTTGTGGCATCCGGTTGGCCTTCAGGGCTTCCCTAGGCAGGGATCACCCTAGCCCCGATGAGGCCCTGGAGTTGCCACCCCTGGACCACTTTGAGGCCAATGCCTGGGACAACAAGCACTCCCTGCCAGGGACTCACTCACTCTTTTGTTCTCGGTCATACTTTATTGTTCTATTATCATCCACATTCCTTGTTCTATTCTTGATCATTGTGGACAATACCTCCACATGATTCTTCATACCTTATTGTTCTCCATTCCTTGTGCCACTCTGTTCCACATCTCACTTATTAGCCTATATAAGTAGCCAATGTATGTAGATGGTTCTTCGTTCTGGAAATCAACTAGGTTTACGCCTTCTTGTCCTCCCTCCTCCTGTCTAAAGTCCTTTACCTGGGCCGATGATCTCGGCACTCTCCTGGGTATCTCTTCTGTCCCAAATCAGTGGCATGCATGGGAAGTAGGGCACAACGCACGAGCACGTTGAAACCATGCCACTATTCCCGGCCTGCAGGACTTGGCCACTCCTCGGCATTCCCGGAGCCTGACACATGTAAACTATCCCTTGTACTTTCTACTATCTGGTCCAAAGACAAGAGGAAGGAGAAAATACAAGGGGTCAATAGAAAACAAAGAACAAGGGAGTTAGATACATGGTGATCCTTTGAGATGCCTACTGCGAGAGTGGGACCATGGTTATGGAATTGTGGGAATTTGGGATTATGGAAATTCAGGTTGTTGAAAAGGAATCATAGAAAGGGTGGTCGGGAGATTTTTCCTGATAATTGCAGCTAGAAAATCTCTGGAAAGACGCAGGTGGTTGCGCAAACTATAATAGGTTTATTTGAGGGGCACAGGCCATAACAAAGCACAAGACCTCTGACTCTAGCACCAGTTGGTCATGTTAGAAACCAATGGCATAACTGCAGAGCAAAAAAAAACCAATGTATCTGCTCTCTCAAAATCCTGAACACTCCAAGAACTTTGTCAGACCTCTGAAATCATCATCACTAATTTGATGCCCTCTTTACACCTGCAAATGTTCGAACTTTTGACTGTTTTGTAGAAACAAACTCCAACCCTCCAAAATCCATCAGACTCTAGTTGCCCAGCCATCCTTGAACACCATTCGCTCACCCACTATGATCCATTGATTGACAAGGCATTGAGTAATAGTTTGTTCAGATTCTCCATCCCCAACTGATTCTTGGTACCACCGAGCCTGCAGTTTCCACTCAGTGCTCAATCCAACCCTCCAAATATTCTGCTCCAGCAACCCTGACTAACATGGACCCTATACTACTTCATAGATAAACAGTACCCAGAAAACCTTGTAGAAGTTTCCTCCAGATTAGAACCTGTTAATAATCCTATTAATACTTATTGCTGAACTGTTGACACAGATTAAACTGTGGAATTTTTGAGAATTGCAGGTTATCTCTGAATCTCCACAGAAGGCCTGACCACCATCCAAGCAAAGAACCTGTGACCCTTCACCACCATGCCACCCTTGATTTCCAACATTAGGATAACCTAGTTAGATGATGGGACATCTACCCTAAAGAAGGGGAATGTCAGGCACCAAAAATGCTGATGTTGTGTGGGCCAAGTACTAATGCAAAAGTACTAACTTTACAATGCTGGCAAGGAATTGGCCAAGTCCAGTAGACCGATTGGGATGGCTTGGCTGTTGGAAATATATGGTGATTAATTTTCATTTTTTTTTCATTTTCTGTTACCGCCACATACTTTCATTGTGTGTGCTCGTCACATGTGTGACTATTGTCACATACACGCATGACTCTCATTACTCACATGCGTGACTCACACATTCTTATTAGTTGTCACTTGCATATATTATATATGACACTTGCACGCATGAAAACTTTTCCCTTATATTCACGTTTTCTCATGTATAATAGCATAGTCAATAACTGTAAGAATAAAAATCATTTTTCTATCCTCTCCACTCATGAGCTCAGTTTTCCCCACATTCCTTTATTCTAAAATAATAATCATTCACCCTTAAAATCCTATCCCAACATTGGCTTCAACTTACTCATGTGTTGTGCCCTACTTTCTGTGCATGCTACTAATTTCAGAAGGAAGAGGAACTTGGGAGAGTGCCGAGGGTGTTGGCCTGAGTAAGGACTTCAGACAGGAGGATGAGGGAAGGCAAGAGGCATATGTCAAGTTGATATTCAGAATGATGAACTATCTACATCCATGTTTTATTTATATAAGTTAAGAAGCAAATGTGGAACAGGGTGGCATAAAGTATGAAGAAGGGGATAAGGTATGGAGAGCATGTAGGAGCATTGTCCACAATGCTCAAGAATAGAACAATGAATATAAACAAAAATAGAACAATGAAATATGGCCAAGCATAAACAATAAGAGTGTGACCGAGAATAAAACAATAGAATGTGACCGAATATAAAACAATAGGGTCATGACCAAGAATAAAACAATAGAATGTGACCAAATATAAAACAATAGGGTCATGACCAAGCATAAAACAATAGAAATGTCCTGAGGTGAAAAGGAATGGGGAATAAAAGAATAAACAGGCTGGGAATAGTGGATAATGAATAAAGAAAATATGAATGAGCAATAAACTGGAAGGTGTGGATGGTGAATGTACAGAGCTGAGACCGACGTACTAAGTGACTTATGTATATATGACTTGGTCACCTGCACATGGAATTAGATGTTTGATTTTGGTTGGTATGACCAAGTGAACTGATGCACAGTACATGTACTTAACAGGGAAAGCAACTGACAACCATCAACTCAGTCACTCCAGACAAGACAATCAGAAACAAGCCACTCAAATCTTATTTCCTGAACACTCCAGACAGCCTCATAAATGACTTTCCAACCTCTGACTAGGGTCTTGCCTTCCAACATGACATTAATAACCCTGGAAACGAGACATCCCTTACAAACCATCACCATCTGAACACAACTTCCTTTTCAAACAGTACAGGCTGAGCCATGCTTCACTAATACATTTATTTTATTTCAAGACCCAACTATACTAGGGGATCTCCAAAGTCCAGCCCAGAGTTGTTAGGATCCTCTTCATCAAATAAACTCCCTACCAGCCCTGGTACCAGATTCCCCCCTTCAGGCTCCTCCACCTCCTTTCCCTTTCCTTTCCTACTCGACCCTGTTCTTAAACCCACCACTCCAACAGACCTCTCTGCTTGGGGGTCTGGTCCTCTCCTCCCAACTCATGTACCCTGGGTGCCCAACCACCGTCTCCCTGAGGACTCCAGAACCTTCTGTGACTCTGACACCTCTGATCCCAGTGCCTCTAATCATTTGCCAGTATGGCATTGCACATCTTGGAAGCATCCAATCCCTGCTTTACCTTGTCTCCAAGGTCACTGAGCTGGTCAATGACCTAAGCATGTCAACTCTCCAGTCAAACCAAACAGTCCCAAATCTGCTCCAGAAGGGCCACCATCTCTGCATACCCAACCTTCGGGAGAGAGGAATCACCACCTCAAGCTTCTTCCTCTTCGAAGAGGACACTTTGGGAGCCTCCATCTCCTCTCAAGGCCGCTTCTTTTGGGAAACTCCCCCAAAAACTGACACCCCATCAATCTTGTACTTTATCCTACAATTCTGACAAGTTATACAGGTTTTCACCTACATGGTCCACTCACAGTCTTTACCCTGCTTATGGCAATAATCACAGGACCTTTTTTCCAACAATGAGGGAATCTCTGAAGTTGTAACCTGATGATAGAGATCAGGCCTTTGTTGAGTCAGTTCCTGGAGACTTGTTAAATCTGCATGTCAGGTGCTTAGCTAGATACTTCTGGAAGGGTTTCCGGATGGTTTCCAAAGGGGGGTTCGGTATTCTGGAGATGGAAAGACTAGAGGTTGCGGTTCACGGACGGAAGCGGAAAGAGTGGAAAGACAGGAAGTGCCAGGGGCTTAGGACTGTTCGTAGTATTAGGTGATATGACTAGTGGTTCGAGTGGTTTGAAGTCACAGGGACTTGGCTTCAACTTATATGTTGCACCCTCCTTGATCATCTGTCCCTAATTTCAGAAAGTTAGAAAGTTTACCGGAACTGAATCAGAAACTATGATGCAGAATTAAGTCGATATTTGTACTGGCGAATGGTCCAGTTGACTAGTGGCTTATATACATGTAACTAATCCTTGTACTAACTTTGCCACGTAAAGACAAGGGAGGAAAGAGTACAAGGGGCTAATAGAGAATGAAGAATAAGGGAGTGAGGTATGTAATGATCCAGCGCGTCGTTTATTAAAAGAGCCAAACTGGGGTCTTGGAATTGTGGGGGTTTGAGATTGTGGAAACTTTGGGTTGATGCAACAGATTTGGAAAGCAGTTGTCTCAGGCTTTGAGCGGTCAGAAGGTCCTGGAAATGGTGCTGGTGGTTGTGGGGATTAATGGGGTTTATTGGGGGCATGGGCCATAACAAGACTGGACTCAAAGGGTCTGAGACCTACCTCCCTCCCAGCAACCCATCCCTCTTTCATCAAAAGGTTTACGAAGGACTTCTGTCAAGCTTCAGTAATGCCAAAGATGTAGACAGGGAGCGGCCAAGTCCTGCAGGCCGAAAGTAGTGGCTTTGGCTTCAACGTACTCGTACGTTGTGCCCTACTTTCTATACGTGCCACCAATTTAGAATAGAGGGGAAACTTGGAGAGTGCTGAAGGTGCTGGCCTAAGTAGAGGACTTTACAGAGGAAAGGGAAGGCAAGGGGCATAAGCCTAGTCGATACCCATGCATGTCCTACTTATATAGTTTAAGAAGCAATATGTGGAATAAGGAATGTGGGACAATAAGGTATGCAGAGCATGTGGGGGTATTATCCACAATGAACAAAAATAGAATGAAGGAATGTAAATGGTAATAGAACAATAAAAATAGAATAATAGGAACATTGGCCAAGGATAGGACAATAGGGAGTGCCCGACTATAAAACAATGGGTTATGACCAAGGATAAAACAATGATCAGATGTTCCGAGGTAAGATGGGTCGAGGATTAAGGAGCAGATGGGGTGGGATTAATGGATGGTGAATGGGGAAGAGTGGATGAGGGATAGGGACAAGGAATGTAGATGGTGGATGTGCCAAGCTGAGACCAGCATACCAAGTGACTTGCATGTGGCATGGGCACTTGTATGTGGATGTAGTCTGGCTGTCTGGTTGGCACTGCTGAATTACTGGACATTTGGTATATGTATTTGACAGTATCCCCCCCTTAGTGGCTGAACCCATGAAGCCAGTAGGTGGAGATTGAAATAGGGTTCTGGGTGCTGATGTGACATCACAGGTTGTTTGGGAAATTTCCCAGGCTTCCCATCAGCCAACCATATCAACCTTCCCTATCAAAAATCTGAAGGATCAAAAAAATAGGTGCCAAAACCAATGATGATGAGCGACGGTTCAAGGAGAGATGAATTGCCCATCAGCACAACCAGGAGGAGAAGGAAAAGGCAGAGCACGTGACACCAGAGGCCGCCAAGGGCCCAAAGAAGGCAGGCAAGGAGGACGCTGCAGTAGGGGTGGCAGCCCAGGACACAGCTGAAAAGGTTGCTGCTGCAAAACAGACAGCAGAAAATCAGACATCCGCAGACAAGGCGGCTGAGGCAAAAAAACAGGTTGACAGGGAAGTGGCTCAGGTGGCTGCTAGGAAGGCAGCAGACAAATAAGAGGCTGTGCAGAATGCTGTCAAAATGAAGCAGGTAGAGAGGCCCCGAGAGGCCGACAAACAACTGGCCAGGACGGCTGGGATGATGGGGACACAGTCTCCTAAGGAAGTGGATGGAGGGACAGTCCCTAAGGATGTGGAGGTGCAGGAGGGTACGCCTGACAATGAAGGCATTGGAGATATGGGGGTTCCCTATTCTTTGGCAGTCCTTAAAACTCCTGCACGTAAAAGAGGCAGGAGCTTGGAAGCAGGGCCCAGTAGGGAAATTAAGGGTGGTAGGGGAACCAAGGTGAGTGGCAATATTTTCTTATTTTTTTTATTTTATTTTATTGATTTTTTTTCCTTTTCTCATAGTACACAGAGGAGACCCCTAAAAGATGGTCTCTGACTGCTCGTCCACCGTGCGACAAATGCACCAAGCATTGTCATGAGTGCAAGGTACCAGGGCCCAGAGCTGCCTGTTGGGAATGTAAATGGCAGAAAGTAAGGTGCAACTTGGCTGCACCACAGGCATTGCGGGCAAAGAGTTGGCCCATCATTCAAGATTACAATGAAGAAACAGAGGTGGAGAGTGAAGAGGAATCTGAGAATGGCAAGGAAGAGGAGGAAGAGGTGAGGGAACTACTGAGGAAGAGGCCGAGGTGGGCTTGTACCATCAAGCCGAGTGGAAAAATACCTGAGGTGGAAGTACCACGGGCCGAGGCATCGGTCAGTCGGAGGGTGGTGGAGCTGTTGGAGGAGCTCCTCAGGAGTCACCACCAGATGGAGAGGATGCTATTCCTCATGCCAGGGGTAGGTTCGGGAGATGTGAGAGAGCCAGAGAAGAAGGAGGATAAATTAAGAGGCGATGGGGATGAACAGATGGATGAGGAGGGAGGTAAGGAAAAGGAGGATAAAGGGAGGGGAAAGCAGAGGGAGGATGAGGATGATATGGATCAGGAGAGTGAGACTATGAAATAGTCTCAGAAATATACAGATTTTTATTTATTTATTTATTTATTTATTTTGACTGAAAAAGAAAAGGTGTGTGAGGAGAAATAACAAGTGAGGCGGGCCAAGATGTTTGGCTTTCCTGGCTGTAGTAAACAGAAAGAACAAAGGGGGTAACGGTTGGACTGAAGGATGTCCAGGATAGGTGTGTTTGTAATGTCGAAAGTGGAGGGTTGGGATGGTTGTGAAGGGAATCTGGGATGATGTAGGGGCAGAACTGAGGGAACGGAGGAAGTTAAGGATGGGACAGAGAGTGGAGATGGGTGATTGGAGGGGTTTTTGGGAGAGGAATGTCTTTGGGAGGGGAGATTGTGTAGTTTGAATGGTTTCTAGCTAGTTGCCACCCCCCCTTTTAGGTAGACATCCCATCGTCTACTAAAGGTGTCAGCTTCTATCTGAGAAGAACAGAAAAGAGTGGTGAGAGCATATGATGCAAATATATGGAACAGATGAAACAAGAACGGATGAGGATGGATGCAAGAGACCTTGGCCAAATGTGCTGAGTGGCACTACTGACCGAGAGGTCCCAGCTAAAAACTTGCCAGCCAATCTGGTATACAAGCATGCGCAAGGCAGTTGCATTGACTAGGGCTATTGGCAGTGCTTCCAGTGATGGAACAGGATCCTGGGTGAGGCTTTTGGAACAGTGGCCAGTGCCAACTGGACTGAGGCCATCAGGATGTACCTAAAGGCATTAGTGGCATGACAGAACATAATACTGCCCAATACCCTGTTAATCAATGGATTATAGTGGGTGAGAAAGTTGTGACTGAATATTGCCAACTGACAGATCTGTCAAGCCCCCGATACCAAGCTCTGGTTCACTCGGTAGTACCGACCAAACAACCCTTGCCTTTAGTCCCACACACCAGTGACAAGTCATCCCTCGCCAGTACATGGTCT
>QLPI01006108.1:0-19859 GCA_003314275.1 Chroogomphus rutilus | reverse complement strand
TCCAAAGTTATTTTAATTATCTACTACCTAAATACATGTGGAGTCCTCACCTAAGCAGGGGGAATCCAAAGTTATTTTAATTATCTACTACCTAAATACATGTGGAGTCCTCACCTAAGCAGGGGGAATCCAAAGAGGAAAGTCTAAGGATCCCGCTGCTGGTGAGCCCCTTTTATATCTTTTATATGGGTGGTCTGTGCACTAGTTTATAAATCAATACATCGGAGTTTGTAGAGCCAATCTCCTGGTACTAAGTCCGAGACTCGGGTATTTGCTCCGAGTTCTAGTCATCCTGTGTTAAGACCTTGTCTGTCTCCACTCGGTGGTTTCTGGGCTTCTTAGCCTCGGAGTTGGTCGGAGTTCGAAGTAGGACTGTGGACCTGTATCAGGCCTCGGATCTGACCGGAGTTTGAAATGGGACCTCGGAGTTGGATCGGATTTTAGAAAGGGTCGTCCCCTGACAGCATCCTAACTTCCTTGTTCTTCATTTTCAATTAACCCCTTGTATTTCCTCCTTCCCCTTGTCTTTAAACCGGACAGTAGATAATACAAAGCATAGCTACATGTATATAACCCCCAGTCGACTGGACTATTTGCTAGTGCAAATATTAACTTAATTTGCATCCTAGTTTCCAACCTCAGTTCTGGCTTACTTCCTCTCATGCTTTTCTGACTTTCCAAAATTAGGGACAGACAATCGAGGAGGGTGCAACACATAAGTTGAAGCCAAGTCCCTCTGACTTCGAACACCTGTGTTTTTACTTCCTATGATCATGCCCTCAGAAACTGGATTTACTACCTCTAAAATTGACTAGTGCCTCAGACACCAAAACTGAGAAATCAGTTGAGGCAACCAAGTCAAAAAAATAGTCAGCAACTCTCCAGCCCCCAAGCACACCGGGAATTGCACCGACTTGATAAGTGATAATACTGAGGTTAAGTTCAATACTTCTGCCCTTCCTGATCCTAACCTTTTAATAATCTTTCTAACTTCTGACTTGGTACCAAGTTCCTCGATAACCCCTTTTAACTGCCTAATTGATTCAGGCTCTACAACATTAGTGGTGTTATGGAACGTAATACTGCCCAATGCCCTGTTAATCAATGGATTATAGTAGGTGAGCGAGTTGTGACCAAATATTGCCAACTGATAGATCTAGTGATGTGACAGACAGATGGGTGGACTGAAATTGTCCTGATGGAAAATCTAGTAGATATGTCCTATATATTTAGTAATAACCGAGTTAGCAGTACTAGATTAAAGGAAACTCTAAGAAGGAATAAAATAACGGGATTTTGTTCAAAAGCAAATGAAATATGGATGGATGCTGATTCAATCAAGCATGCAAGGTGGGTTACTGAGGATTTTCAGCACCCAAATGGATAATGGAAGAATTAAAAGGAAATGAGGAGAAATAGAAGCATTGATCTAAACCTCACTACTGGTACTTCCCCAGTCAATGCAACTCTCGGTGTGCTTAGAGGCTAACGGATGGCGGGTTAGTTCCTGGGCACCTGGACTGATTCTTCAACCATGGTATCTGAGGCTTCAGTCACCTGGGGAGTGGAGTTGGGGACATAGATTTGATCGTCTTAGTCAAAGGGAACCATCTAGGGGCTGCATCCATCTTAGGTTTGGTGGTTCTATTGAGGTGAAAAGAATGACCAGACTGGGGTTTGAACCCAGGGCTATAGCAAATATAGCTATGGTGTTAACCACTACACCATCTAGTCTATATAGGTAAACTTTCAGGTTGACTCCTTGAGTGAAGACATGTGTGTCTATACAAGTTGAGTTCAGAGCCCTAGTAAGTTATCAGATTGCCAATACTACTCTATAGAGCTCTGTATGTATAATGCCTTTTTGGAAGGCATTAATTAGAGATATGAATAGTATGTGGGATTAGACAATCTAACAGGTTCAGGGGTGCCGAGATAGGGCATTGCTTTAGGATTGGTAGGAAGAACTGAAAATATATCAGAATGGATGGTTTCTGAATCCATGCTAATACTTGATCGTAAGGAAGGAATGTAGAGTTGTCTTGATGGAAATCTAGTAGACAATTCTACAGATTCAGTAACGACCGAATTAGTAGTATCATTAAGGTTTTTAAGGGGAACTGCATTAATGAAGGTAGTAGGGATGTTATATTCCCAAATATGAGAAGATCTGATGAAGCTATGGGTTTTACAAGAGAAAAAGATCCCAGAAAGAAAAACAAAACCAAGCTGCTGGAGAGACCATCTATAATAATTGGCCAGCATGTCATAAAACTAGTGGTGACACACACGCTCCTGGGAGTGATCATAGACCAGGAGCTGAGGTTCAAGGAACACACCAACTACACGCTGAGGAAGGGCAAGACATATATTAGGCAGTACAGAAGGCTGGTGAGGCCAACAAAGGGAGTGGCAGCTAAGTACATGAGAGCCTACTACCTCACAGTAGCTGTGCCAAGAATGCTTTATGTAGCTGACATCTTTCTCATACCAGCCACCAAATGCAGCAGGGGTACCAAGGGGTATGTTAATAAGCTAGCACTGATTCAGTGGCAAGTGGCACTGGACATCACAGGGGCCCTCAGAATGACAGTGAATGACATATTAGATGCACATGCTAACCTCCTACCATTTTCACTCCTGGTCTCAAAAGTAATTCACAGGGCAGCAGTGAGACTAGCCTGCCTACCACACAGCCACCCCCTGGACAGGAAGATATGGAAAGCTGTAAAAAGATAAGGTAGAAGACAAACGGTTTCCACTAAGGTCACGTGACTCAAGTGTCACGCTCGCCATTTCGCACAAGGATCTGGCAGCATCGACAAAAAAATTATTCTGAAACCACAGATCAATAGCATAGAACTATATGTACATATTGTTGGTTTTAATTTTTGAAAAAAATCACTATTGCAAGTGTAGTATATCCAAACTTTCAAACATCTTCTCAAAATTCATAAACACATTTTTTAAGCAGTCTGACACTGTCAAAATTTTTTTGGTCACAAAATTTTTGCGCTGATGTAATCACCTATATAAGGAAATATTCCATATATAGAAAGACATTCCCACAGGTAAGGATATTATCGTTGCAGCCGGCCATTTCCGCTAAGGTCACATGACTCAACTGTCACATCCACCATTTTGCACAAGGATCTGGCATCATGCCAGATACTATTTTAGCTAAGTCAGACAAGCCTGATGTTATATATAATGTATCTCAATTATTATTTCCAAAAAAAATTGCCATCCTCTGTAGCAGAATACAATTTTTTTTTTCAATGACAAAAATTTTTGTGTTTGTGACCGTGACTGTCACATCACGTGACCTTAGCGGAAACCGTTTGTCTTCTACCTTATGTGAAATGACACCACTCCCCCCTTCATGAGATAATGCATGCTTACAGCCTAGAACCAGACAAAATGGAAAAGATCCAGATGGTTGTGTATGGACCTAAATGGGCCCCAGCCATTAGCACAGAAATCTCACAGGACAAGGAACAAGCCATAGCACAGATCACAGTAGAGAATGCAGAAGTAATTGTTTTTTTAGATGGGTCCTGCATAGAGGGAGGAGTGGAGGCAGCGGCTATCCTTTACAGGAACAGGAAAGAGATGAGGTCAGCATGGCTATATATAGGGCTAGAAAGCGAGCATATGGTCTTTGAGGTAGAGCTAGTAGGGGCAGCCATGGGGGCCAAAATACTAAACACAGAGAGGGGAAGGAAATATGCAATGACACTAGACAACCAGGTGGGGATTTGAATAACCCAGAGAGAAAGGACAACTTCTGGGCAATACATCATTAACACACTGCATAGGCAAATCCAGGGGGTCATCAAGCAACAGTCGAGAGTAAAGGTGGTGATGATATGGGTACCGGGACATGAGGGAGTAGAGGGGAACAAGAGAGCCAATGTGGAGGCCAAGAAAGTGGCAAAGGGAGAGACCAGCGAGGAATGGGATATACCTATTGAGTGCCAGGGGGTCTTACCATTAAGTAGGATGGCCAAGATCCAGAGACATAATGCAAAGCTCAAGCCGCCTTTGCCAGATCCTCCAGAGCCTAGTATGCACTCGAGATCGACCCTAGTATTCCATCAGCAGCGTTCTCTAAAATCACCAAGGACATGCCACACTCACATGCAAGCCTACTAATACAGCTTAGGATGGGACACATAACTTCAAACAAACACCTACACAGAATAGGCAAGGTTGAATCACCCATGTGCTCGGCATGCAGGACTATGTAAGAGATAGTGCACCATTACCTGTTTCGATGCCCAGTACACAGCGCAGAGGAAACAACTGGAGAAGAACTTAAAGAGAGGAGCACACTCCATGAGGGTACTACTAGCAGGGCACAAAGTGATGGAACATCTATTCAAATATATACAGAGCACAGGAAGGTTCAAGAAGAAAAATAGAAGTCAACAGGAATGACAACGATGGATGAGAGGACTTTCAATGGATAAGTGCTTTCTTGAGCATCTGGCGAGCAGCAGCTCTATATCACAGACATACACCAGTCATGGTGACGGGAAGGCAGCGTTCCCACCTGCAAAGAGACTTGAACAGAAACTTTGAAGGGGAAATGCTCATTTCACAGTGAACGCATATCTGACCAGACGGGGTAACTATACTCGCGTTCGCGACCATCTAACTTTACAATGATTCGTTGTGCAGCTCTTCAGCTTAATGGACGTACGACGTATAAATCACCTAATTCTTCTACAGCCTTGTCCACGAGTGTTTGTACGACCTCTTCACGAGAGATATCACCAGTCACGATAATTGCCTTCCTTCCTTGAGAGTTGATTTCTTCAGTGAAAGTATCAAGAGCTGCACCGGAGGTAAGATCGTTGACCGTCACATCATAGCCATCCTGAGCAAGTCTAAGAGCGATTGCACGACAGTATATGTAGATGCTTGGAGGAGCACGCAATCGCGTACTATTAGTTATAAGTGTTCCCTTGCTGAAATAAGGGGCGCATTCTGTAGCAACTTAAAACAGAAGTCTCAGCTTCTATCACGGAGATACTATTATTAGCGTAGCACCTTAAAACCGAACTAAAAGGAGGTTAGACTCTATAAGATGAAGGTACTCACGTCTTCTATCACGAAGATGTCCTGTCCCTGGCGCTAACTAAGGTAATAACGATCAGCGGAATTTCTAGTTGCCGCAAACGAACGGATACACCTGGTGAGTAAAGACTGATGGCGATACAGAGACATGCGTTCATATATGTATATAGTTCAATTTCAGCACAACTCACAACCTCCAGGGTACATTTGCTAAACCCACCATCTCTTAGAAAGGTTCAAGTCTTATCATTATTGTAGAGATCAGGGATTCACGATAAAGATCCATTTCCTGAATCAAACAGGAACAACAAAGTCGAACAGCTCCAGTATGAGCAATAAACATATAAACAAAAAGGTAGCCCTGTGCAAGACTACTGTTGGAGGGATGTCACAAGTCAACTTGAGAAAGGTATATACTTTAGCTAGAGGCTTCGTTCAGAAAATGACAATATACATACCTTATGTGATCTGCCTCTTCAAGTTTTGCCAACGCTTGCTCCAATATTCGAGCCCGCTCAATATCACTTTGATGCTCAACTTCGTCATAACTGACTGGCGCGCTCATTGTGCTGAGACCGCTCAGTCTCCCGCCAGACCGCGCGCGACGATTATTGGCCGAGGCGGGTGAGTCAGGCATGGAATTCCGCATAGAATTTCGCAGAAAAGATGCAAGGATGAGAGTGCTTCCTCGGGTGTTACCGTATGCGGGCGGTGGTGGTGCCGCAATGATAGCATCCTCTACGTCACCCGTACCGCGAACACCAAGGGCGGCAGCATATGTTGGTAGGGGCGGTCGATTCCACGGTGCAAATGCCATGCCGTTAGGCCGACCATTGGATCTCTCGGGGCCCAAATGATGACGGTGCGAGGGGAGTGTGTGTCCAGGGTGAACGTGTGCATACCTTTCCGCTCGGAATTGAAAGATAGCACGCTCGATGAAAACAAGCATGAGAAGTGTTATGATGGTAAAGGCGACATGTACAAATATTGCAGATGAACCATTAGTTTGCGGCATGGTTGGTGAAGGCAGGGGCTTCTTGACGAGGGATAAGGCAGTGAATACCCAGGCGACAATCAAGCCGCACACAGTACATATAAGGAGAAAAAGCCGCGTTAGAGTAGTTAGTGTCACACCTGCAATCTTCTTGGTTGAAAAACGTGAGGATAATGAGTGTATTGAAAATAGAGAATGTTTCGATGTGGTGTTCAGTGACGTAGTAGAGTCGTTGGGGTTTGACTGGGTAACTCCAGTGCTAGAACTTGCATCGCCAGGTGTGGTGGTTGAGGAGCTTGCTAGGTTGATCTGGGATCTCTCTGCAGGATGACGACCATCGTTTGCATCCTCTTCGCCTGCGCTCGGACCTGCTACCGACTCGGAAGAATCACCGGTATTAGGTCGATTGTGCAAAATGTCGTTCTGCAAACATGCAGATTCTTCCACATAGCCAATCTCTCCTACGAGCCTGGGTGTCTTGACTGGCAGAGGGCCTGCCTGCGGCCGTTGCTCCATCTCTGCCTGGCTGACTAATTCTTCACCGGCGACGTTCTCTTGGGAGGAGGAAGAAGCCGAAGAAGATTGGGAGCCAGAGGCGGTCGACGCCATGTTAAATGGGGAGTACTCCCCAGCCAAGAAGTTGAAGTAGAGTGTGTGATTGAATCCCTTGTGCCTTAGTCGCCAGTCGGACCTTGAAAGAGGCGCTAGGTTTCCATTATATAGGCGTACGCTAAAATTCCGGTGACCTATGCCACAGCATTCGTCGCTCAATGTGCGCCTGTCTGCGCTACAATTTTTGCGAGCCTTCAACAGTAGATTCAATGGACTATGTTTCATCCTGCTTGCAGATTACACAATTCAATCATTGCCTTGACACCATTCAACATGCCAAACATAGCCCATAATCAAGGCGTTGACCCTTCTGTCTATCGTGTGAATTTGACGTGCTTCTTTTTTGTCCCAAAACCCCTAAGCTTCAAAATTTTAGGTATACAATCAATACTTCTTCACTCTATCCATCTGCCCTCTTTATTCACTAATTTTCTGCAGGTGTTTCATTTCTATTCTCAAAGGAGTTATTTGACTCACAATGGGGTTATTACTGTAAATATGTCGCCGTCTGAACAGAATACTGCGACAGACTAGTCATGGCATCTATCACCCTCTACTCCCTCAAGAATCTCATCTGATTTTCGACGTGGAGTTCAATGCTGGGGTGTAACTACTATTCACAGGTTCAGGAGGATTGTAGTCTTCCCACCATGGCAACCTGATCATTATCTTGAAATTAACCTTTGTGAAACAGCAGCATCACCCTCTGTGCTACTTGCCAGCTTGAAGCCGATTTGAATGGTTTCTGCTACTGGGTGCATGTCCGATATATCGGTTGGTGTTCTACATCTTTATCTCAATATATTATATTCACTCCTCCAGAAACGCCAGCTCAAGTTCAAAACATGGGCCCTTTGAAATCTAGGTTTGCCAAATCCTCTTCAAAGAAACACATGCGGCCAGTTTTGGACGCAGGAGCCATCGATCTTCCATAATTAGTCCTGGAGGTCGTCGATCAACTTCTATCGTGTCAGGCAGTGAGAAGCCAATAGCCACTGGCAGGGATTGTTATCATATTAGTAAAGATGTCAGCTGAACAATTCAACTAGGACGCTGGTGGCAGCGTGTATCGATCGATGCACTTCGTCTGCATCGTTCATCCTCCACAGCCAGTGCGGCCTCGCCTCGAGTCACACCTATCCCTATATTTGGAGCGCCAAGCAGTTTGTTATGAAAGAAAACGAATCAATTCACCTCACTGATTTAGATGGATGGCTTTTTCCTATCCATGGATAGCAAACGCTTGCTGATGTCATGCTGGCACTAAAAACATGGACCTGGAATCACAATCATGGCACACACGCAGCCTCGAGGCTCCGTACTCAAATCGGAGTTAAGGAACACCCTCGGCGATTTCTATAGCAGAAGAACAAACCAATAACCGACACCAATGATGTCAGCTGGTTCATTCTACAAATTCCACGAGGATTCAAACAAAACTCGTATACTCAACTGGTAGCACTCTTTCTAGTATAATCCTCGCCAGCCCCTATCACTGCTTGCACATAATTGACTAAGCTAAAGTGTCTTGCATATTTGGCTCAGTGGCCCCCCACCCTGTTTGCTCTGGCAAAGCTTTAATCACGCTGCCAATGTCATAGCCTTTGACACGTGGGCCACTTTTTCAACTCAGTAGACTTATCTCACACGATAAGCGGTCTAACAGCACGCGTGCCTACAGGAATGGAACATATATAAAAGAACAGAATGTGCAGATTACTGCACAACGCTCAAGATTCTGCTTAAGGTATTCATAGTCAAACCATTGAATTCCACCATGCTGATTCCGCTTGTCATCTGTAGCACATTCGTCTACCAACCCACTACGAATTCTCCTGACGTTCCCTTATCTTTGTCAGTTTGCTACGCTGTCCAATAGTCTGATAATTCACACTATGAGCAGAATTCTCCTCACATCATCGTCCTCTGGAACCACACAAGATGTGCATAAAGATATATCTCGCGTTGTGGGTGTATTCCTTTTGTGGTCACGGCCATTTCGACAATACCATCTACATTTGGGAGGACTGTGGACTCGACTGGTGTGTGACCTCCCCGTCTCATCCCCATCACTGCAAGACTATGTACGACGCCGCTTGCTCAGAATGTGTGCGGGAACGAAAGGCATGCAAAGAGCACCATATTTGCAAAGAGGAGGAATACCCGCCCATATGGCAAGTTGAAGAGGATGACGAGAGACGTCCAGGTTTTTGTCCAATGTGCCACAGACGTATGAGAATTAATTAGCTTCCGAACCCCATTTAATTCATGTCTGCGATCTGTATTGCATTGTACGACATATATTACTGGCACCGCAATTTCGAGGCCCCTTCTGTTTGTAAAGAATACCCACTGAATCATCGTATAATTAGCCGAATAACAATGGCCCGGTCCAAAGAATACAGGCCCTTCTTTTCACACAAATTAACGTTCGTAGGCTGCAATCGTTACGTCTAATCACCTCCCATTTGGTAGTCCAGATTCAAGAAGTCTATGCAAGGTGGGCAAAAATATCGATAGACAAGGGGCACATGAACAAGTGATGTAAGTCAGGCCTTGGGTTAATACAAAACAGATTTGTCGGGGAACATGGTGAGATGCTAACAATTATCTACACCTTAGTGAAGTAATCACTGTCTCTGCCCCAATCATGAAATATAAAAATAAGGACTACCAGCGCCGATTGCAAACGCATGGTAACAAATTTCTCAAACCAAAATGACACAATTACAACATGGTCGTAAACATACAACAGAAGCTCATACAGAGGAGTATGACGACAAGGTAATTCATGGAGAAACTGAAAATGATGAACATCACCGCCTGGTCTTCGCGGGAAGAGGGCGTCCGTATGTTGCGGCAGGCGTCGACCCAACCTTGCACTGGTTGCCAACTGTGCTGCCTGATTGGGCCCCACTGCGTGTCCGTTGTTGGGGTGATGTACGCCTGACCACGTGGACCCTCCGAGAGCCATAAACCTCTCTGTGGTTGTGCTACGAGACACATTCAGTGATTGCGGTGGTTCAGTCAAAATACGTACTTCTGCACCAATGGCTATGTCGTCAAAATCTTCCTCAGGATGGCCGTGGAGTTTCCGAGGGGGCAGACGCCTTCGATCTTCGGCTCGGTGAAAAACCTGGTCTTCATCGGTATCGTCTAGTTCCTCCTTGTCGATATAGTCATCATCGTCAGTACGTCTGATATTTTGCTTGCGAGTTTTTCTGCGTTTGGCATTCGGGACCCCGAGTTCATCTTCATGTTCCGCCCTGGGGTGCACAGTTTTTGAGCTTGACCCTTCAGGATAGGTGGCATCTCCATCAGCATCACTGTCTTCTTCCTTAATTTCATAATGTGCGGTATGAATGACCCGGTCAGGGGGAAGATTTACTTGAGATTTTTTCCGGGGACGTTGTGGTGTTTGAACGGAGGGGGACTCAACCTTATCCGAAGGAGGTTCCCTCCGTGGGGATTGGTAAGATCTATTGACTCTTCTCGCTTTATATGGCATAGACCCATCACCAGAGCCTCCAGAAGTGATTGCATTGTCGGCACGAGTCTGGCGGATGGTGGGAGATGTAGCTCTCTTTGGGGTTGCGACTGGATTGGTTGTCCTGGTGTTGAATACATCTGGGTGGGGTGGAAGCTTCTCAATTGACATTGGCTTATTGGGTGACACAGACGAGACGACTGTAGGGGATGATCCCTAAAGCTTCAATTCAGCACAACCCTATCCAAACGAGATAGTGCGAGCGAGAGCACATTCAAAAAACAGATTCATGGTATCATACGCACCGCATCTGACTTTCGGAGTCCTGTAGCAAGCTCATCGATCCTGTTCGTCAATCCCTCTAACTGACGACGGGAATCTTCTGCGGCAGTGGCGTATTGGCCTTTCCAAAATTCTAACTCATGTCGAGTCTGAGAAAGTAGTTCTGTATGGTGAACGGCCTAGTTCAATTCGTTCAGAAATCGCGTGCGCAGGCCAGCAAGAGAACAACTAGCCGCTTGCTCCAGAAGCTCGATCTGGTAAACAGATGCATCGGTTAAATTCATGAATGGCGCTCCACAGGTCGCGCAGAGCACGACGTACCTTTTTGAGTAATTCAGACTTCTCAAGGCTAAAGACCGCCGTCAAGTTTGCATTTAGTGCCCTTTCCTTTCCAGGTACCCTCAGCTCATATCGCTCATATCGTGACAATCACCAGTTTTACACAGTTCTATGCCTCACCTTTTTTAGGCCTTCTTCTAGCTGTTCGCGTTCCGATCGAATGATATCTTGCTCTTCCTTCATGGCTGACAGTTTGTCGATATATTTTGCGAGTTGAGCATCACGACTAGACAACTGGTGTGCCAGGCTTTTGATCAAGTCCGGAAGGGTGTTCACAGTGTCCTCAAGAGACATGTCTTCAAAGGAATTCGGAGTATCGGAGTTCACCGCCGCTGTTATGTAAGTTGGCATGCGATGCGTACTCTTCTTATATCCAAGAACTCTGGAGCAACTCTTGTTGAGTGTCGTTTCAAGCAAGCGGGAATCGAAGTTATATTTACAGCAGCTTCAACTCAGTTGGCTTGCAGAAGGATGCAGCACAATCTGCCTTTACTGGTCTCAACATCGCTTGCTTTATATTCTTATAGCGAGACTTTGAGATCTAGTTTTCTTGACTTACTCATTGGAAACTTTAAACTCTTTAAGTTAGACTCATAACTTGGTCGCTCAGTGGGTTTTTTTCTCAGACCTTTTTCTCCGGAATACTGTCTGCCTGGGCATAATTACCCATCAATTTTGATCATCTCCGGCTTGGTCATACCATTGGTGGAAATCACAACTATATCCATCAAACCTATCTCTCACCAAGCGAACAAGGACACTAGAGGGAGGATATACAGGGCAATGCAAGGAAGGTGATAAATATTGAGCAGCCGGTTGCGCTGCAATTGCTTAGCTGAGAGCAATGCAGATTTTCTCGCCCTCCAGGTAGAAACTGCAAACTTATCGTCTGTCATAAACACTAAAGGCACCTACTGAATCAAAGTCTTAATTGTACCGGGGTTGGAGGCGGGCGTGGAAACGGGGTGTCGCATTCCTGTTCTAAGTCAGTTTGAGTCTTGGTAGCTAGGAATCTCGGGAACTATTTAAGTGCAGTGGGTAAAACTTGATATATCCTGACCTGATTAACCTAGCTTGCTTGAAGGTGCCGAAGCGTTGCTAGATGCATGCCATCCTGGCCTCTGACCAACAGTATTATTAGGCTCCAGAGACTAAAACGTAACACAAGCAGAAAGGAAGTCTGATTGCAGACGCTGTTCCCCGAAGTCGTCCCATTGTGTCACTGGGATGAGTTGCAACCTCACCTGAAGACGTAACGCCTGTCAACTTCGATGGATATTAATTATATCGGTGTTGTAAGAGCGGGGAATTCTGTACTCTTGAGGACATTATGAATGCTCAAGGTGAAAGGAGTGGACGAAGGGACCTGCTTGGAGGCGCGGTCCCCACCCGTAAATGTTACGACATCCAGACGATACTCTCATCCGCAGTGAATCCTCCACCGTCGGTGAATCGGGCGAAAATCGAGTGAACCGAATCCTGAGGTTTCTAAAATAGATCCGACTAGAGTTGGCACGGTAATGTTAGAACGTCCGGCCAAGAACTTCAGGTGGGGTGTATCAGGTCAGTTGCTGACGACAGCACAGGCGAACTGGTCCAGAATCACCGGCACTGGTATTATTCTTCTGGGCAAAGGAGTGAAGAAAGAAGGCGGCGCTGTCACTGATGCCGAAGTTCGCACGGAAATTGGGCTCGACATTACCATGAAAGGTGGGCCTTGAAGGACCCACGAATAATTCCTCCAGCTTGAACTCTCTGGCCCTTCAGGGAATTGGGGAATGCAATGGCCTTGTTTTAAGAAGTGGATTAGCTGACAAGAGGGACTGGCTTGGTGAGCTCTCATGGAAAGTAAGAATTTGCCATCCGACGCGTCTCCGTCATGACTTATTTTACTGTAATTGTTCGTTTTGTAACAGAACTGGTCTATACCACCTTGGTTTGTCTGCAATATATCTTCCGGTAATAAGTCTTTAGGAGTTTCTGTTATACAATTACATATTGTGACGAAAATCAAAGCACGTTCCCACGTGTGACGGTAGACTCACATAGGCACAGCGACCATGAGATTGGGACCTGTGGTTCTATCTTCTTTACTCCCAGCAGTATTAGCATCCCAGGTTCCACTTATCATGTCTACTTCCCAGATCTTAAACGAAACCTTTGCCTTCAGAGAAGGCGCTGGTATATTCTCGCCTAAAAGTCTCATTGAGCTCGTCAGACCTGGAGCAGGCGTAGCAAATGCTGCAGGCGACCTTGTGTTCGTCCCTACCAGCAAATACTCTTTCAAAGACAAGGAGTGGGTAGTTTGTAGTTGATGTTCTTCTCACAGTTTTCTATGTATATAACATGTCACATGCAGGACGCACAAGGGCATCTATGTCGCGCCCCTCAAGGCGAACGCTGCCTCGTCCCAGTTTCTTGCCATCAATAAAGAAGGCGACGCGTTTTGGTTGGATTTCCGCACTCTGGCACTCGTAGTACCTGGCAAGGATGATAAACCACAGGAATTGTACGCTGTACCACTTGCCTACAAGGACGAGTCTGTTGTCCTGGCATCTGATGCACCTGTCCTTATCGGAGCGTTCCCTGCGTCTGGACTGGCAAATTTCAAATACTCGGCAGAAAGCTCCACGCTTGTTTTTTCTGCCTATGTATGGCCTGATGTGAATCGTATGTGCATTCCTACCCGGCACTACTTTCCTTTAAGAATCTTTTTTTTTATTACGTAGTTACCACGGTTCAAGATCAAGATACTGTTTATGAGAAGCGCGGAACCACAGCTCTTATTTATGACCAGAACTACGTGCGTCACTGGGACACATGGACAGGGCCGAAGACACAGATGTTGTTCAGCGTCGGTCTCATAAATGCAGGTGGCGGAAAGTGGGTTTTGCAGGATAATTATATCGCACCTCTCAAAGGGACTGGTCACGTAAGAAAATAGCTCACTTCTAGTTATGGTTGACCATCGTCTACAGGCTACCCCCGTCGAGCCCTTTGGAGGAACAGACCATTTTGATGTATCTGCTACTCATATCATTTATACCGCTAAGGACCCTGCGCTCCCGGTTGCGTGGCACACACGCCAGAATGTAGACATACTTTTGAAGGTTTTTTCTTACTTTTCGGACTGATCTTATTAAAGGTATACATCGTTCCATTGCAAGGTGGCTTGACTCCGCGCCAGCTGACCACCGGGAAACAAGGAGCGACCAGTAGCCCCGTCTTGAGTCAGCAGGGCACAATGGCAGCTTGGACCCAGATGGACAAGGACGGTTACGAAGCCGACAGGTGTGTCGCGTCAGAAGCTTTTTTCATGTTATCCAAATATTTCTTCTTAGAGCTAAAATCGTTGTGTACGACCTCGTGAAGGATGTGAGGTTTACTGTGACTCCCAAGTGGGATCGCTCCGCCGGCCAATTAACAGTGAGAGATATCTATAACCAGCATACCAATAATACTATCTTCCCAATCACTGTTCGCATATGCAGTTCTCACCATCTGGTGACTGCCTGATATTCACAGCCGAAGATTTAGCCCACGTCAAAGTGTTCAGGCTTGAGATTCCTCCCACCCCGTCCTCATCTGACGCGCTACTTTCGGACATACCGGATCCAGTCGCTTTAACGTATTCACACTCGGCATCCTCAGTTCAACCCCTTTCTAATGGCCGATTACTCTTCACCCAGTCGTCGCTCACCTCTCCAAACGACATTTTCCTCCTTTCAGGGCTCGATACACCCTCAGAGCCCCTCAATATCGAACAGATCACACATATTTCAGAAAATGACCTGCAAGGTACATACTTGGACAAAGGTGAAGAATACTGGTTCGAAGGCGCAGATGGAATGACTGTGCATGGTTGGATATTGAAACCAAAAGGTTTCAAGGATGGCGATGCAACGAAGAATAAGTGGCCTGTTCTATTTTTGGTACACGGGGGACCGCAAGGCAAGCGGACAGTCTACAGCAATGGTAAAATATCAACCTAAATTTATACACAGGAGCATGGGATGATTCGTGGTCTACGAGATGGAACCCAAATGGTATGTGTTCCATCTCGAATCCGAGATAATCTATTTAATAGATATATACCAGTATTTGCACAGCAGGGTTACTTTGTGATCATGATAAACCCCACAGGTTCAACCTCTTTTGGACAAAGTATGTGTTCCGATCAATGAACTTTCACACCAACGTATGAACGTTGGTTGGTTTCAAGAGTTTACTGATAGAATTGGGGAGAACTGGGGCGGGAGGCCGTTTGAAGACCTCCAGAAGGGATGGAAAGCAGCGTTGAAGCTCTATCCCGAGGTGGTCCTTTGCCCCCTTTCTTTTCTTTCTCACGATGTCCTCACATGTCCGATGCTTATTAGATTGACGTCAACAAGGCGGTTGCAGCTGGAGCCAGCTGGGGAGGTTATGCTATGAAGTAAGCTTCTGATGTTTACTTGGGACGAAGTTAATCGCATTGCACGTGACTAGTTGGATAAATGGACATCCCGAATTTGGCTTTGGATTTAAAGCACTCGTCTGTCACGATGGAGTTCGTTATTATGTCGTCTTGTTCTTCTCAGCTCAGCTCATCCTCGCACATCCTTTAGGTGTTTGATACCAGATATAATGGATTTTCTACTGAAGAGCTATATTTCGTGCTTTATCATTTATACTATTCGCGATTCGTTCATTTCTAACGTGCATCACTAGTTCAACCATGAATTTGGCGGTGAACCCTGGTCGCCTAAGGGCAAGATTCTGTCAGAGAAGTAAGGTTCCGTTTACCTTTGCTATTTGCCCGTCATACTAACGGCCACTCATCGCCGGAATCGCCTAGATGGAACCCATCTAATTTCATAGACAAATTCTCCACGCCGCAGTTACTTATCCACGGCTCACGCGACTACCGACTCCCAGAGACCGAAAGTTTGGGTTGTTTCAATGCTATGCAACAGTAAGTCAAAGAAACACGTCCCCGCTGCTATATGCGTACTATATCAACGCCGGATATAGACGCGGAATCGACAGCAGATTAGTCGTCTTCCCCGATGAGAACCATTGGGTGCTCAAACCTGAAAATAGGTGCGTTACCTCGTGCCAACGGCACCTGAAATTCCACACTCTTCCGCGCTGATGCTGATGACCCACTTCACCTCTTTCTTAAACTTATTGCTTTTCAGCTTGGTATGGCACAATGAGGTCTTCCGCTGGTTTGCCAAGTACATCGCCAGCGACTAGGATGGTCGATTTTGATTATATAGTAGCGGGCATGTATCGTTGACAATCTTGAACAAATTTGGAATTTTGAGTTGAAATATCCCTCATGCTTTTCACGAGATGTGCATGGTTTTCGCATGGTTTTCTTAAAGGGAGGTCAGGCCGCTTGCCCAATACCGATTTTTATGAGCGTGCCAGGCCACGATGATTGCCAAGTTTACTGACCATGAGATTATCAGTCTTGAAATGTTTGGATATCCTATTGAGAGGAATGTGTGCGACGATCGTTGGTCTACCTCAGATCAAAGTAATCAATTGATGAGTTAGGGAACGTGGTGATATGCCACTAAAAAACCCCATTTGACTCCCTTCGCCTCGGGGGTAAGACAAGTTGTCGACCGTTTTTGTATTCAAAAGTAGGTGTCTTAGACCTATTCTGTTGAGATTTTAATAGTAACGGTTATGTCAGTCCAGAGCTTTCTCTCTTAGCATAGGCACCCAAGCAAGTGGCACGGTAAGCTATCTTTTGTCTTGGCTATCTCTAGTCTTTATCTTTTCCTTTTGTTCAATTGTTGCATATGGCACAGTGTACTGTCTTGAATGCTGATAAGCTAGCTGAATGGGAAGAAATGGATGCTCAAGCCCTGTCAACAATCCTTTTGAATATTTTCCCAAACATACAGGAAGGATTAGACCAAAAAAGGCTTGGGATAGCCTGTTGCAAAGATATGCACAAGCCAATCCTATTGCTCAAAACCTTGCTGAAAACAGACTCTTCCCAAAGAAATTCCTAGAAGGAGGAGAATCTTTACCTGCACATCTAGCAAAGCTTCAACAGTTAAGGGAACACTATGGAGGACTAGGAATACACATACCAGATTCCCAATTTGCAGGTATAGTGATTGGCATGGGTAACTCTTGGGTATATTGTTTCTACCCCTACCCCTACCTGTACCTGAGAATACCCTTACCCTTAACAATGGGTAAAGGGTTATTGTGGGAATAGGTACCCATGGATTCAACAGGTATTGTTCTTACCCAATGTCAAGCACTGAGAATGCTAACAATGTGTGGGCCGAGTACTATTGCAATAGTACTGACTTCACAATGTTGGCGAGAATCGGCCAAGTCCTGTAGGCCAATCAGGGTGGCTTGGCTTCAATGTACTCATGCATTGCACCCTACTTTCCATGCATGCCACTGATTTAGGACAGAAGAGATACCCAGGAGAGTGCCAAGAGTGTTGGCCTGAGTAGAGGACTTCAGATGGGAGAAGGGAAGGTAAGAAGGTGTATGCCAAGTCAATATTCAGAAAGAAGAACTATCTACATCCATGTACTACTTATATAGGTTAAGAAGTGAAATGTGGAATCAGGGTGGCATAAGACATGGAGAAACAATAAGGTATGTAGAGCATGTGGAGGTATTGTCCACAGTGATCAAGAATAGAACAAAGAAATGTAAATGAGAATAGAACAATGAAGATATAACTGGGCATATGTTGGGGATCTCTTAGTGGTTGATAGCTAAGCACAAAAACAGCATAAAAAGACTAAAAGTACAAAAAGTTCTCTATTGTACAACCACCTTAGCTCAATATTATTAGCATTTGCTTGCTAATAGGCCTTATTTTCTTTCAAATCTTCCTCCTCAAGGCCTTTCCAACCTTCCTGGTGCCTCATAATACTACCTAATACTTCCATTATCACTAATTCAACTTCTATTAATCACCACCGAAGGTTTGGCCTGAAATTCAAGCTCCGCTCTCCAGATAATCGGGCTGTAACCAGATTCAAGCCCAGAGCCAAGTTGCCGGTTTCTCCATAGAAACACACCAAATATTAGCCTGAGACAGCCCTGTCTCATACAAATATTATGGTGAGACACCAGAGTGTCTTAGCACTGCCTCTACCCTTAATCACATGCTCAAAGCTGGTCTACAATGCCCTTTTTAATTACTAAATAAGGAAAGTAGCTCAAATTAGATCCAGGAACTTCTACAAGGTTCCAGCACCTTCCATGACCTTCTGTGCACAGACCACCAGTTTCTGGAAGACTTTCCCTATTAGGAAGGTGTAGAATTACATGCTTAGCTTACTAATCAGCCTGTAAATTAGTATAAAAGGAGGCTTTCCTGCCCCCTTTGAAGCAATCAATTCATATCATCATCTTCATCACCTCTGTCAGCTTGACATTGTGACTCAGTAATTCTTAGTCAGCAGTTGATTGTCCTGCTACTAGGTTTACATAATATTAGTACCGTTGATTGTCTGGTATTATTATTATTTCTCATATATTAGTACCGTTAATTATCGGTATTAGTATCTTGGATTCAGCCTAAGTAGTTGATTGTCCTGCTTAGTAAACTGATTCTACAGAGTGAGATTGTTCTGTTGATTGTCCAGTTCAATTGCATCTCTACCCCTGAGGGTTTCTAATCAGTTGATTGTCCTGATTAAAGACTCTTTTGTCTCTTGAGATTACTTTACTGTAATTTCTGTCTCGGCCTCACCCTCATTTTAGAGTACATTGACTGGGTAATCTGTTCAGTCCACTTACTTCCTCTTTCCTCTAAGTGCATTCCCTTTCATTGGAATATCTCTGGACCCCTAAGTGTCCTGAACCTACAGACTTTGATAGTCTCATTCATTGCTGCTAACAAACACATGACCTTCTCATCGTATTAGCTTGCTAGAGTTATTACACAGATTGTGACCAAGGTGTAAATATTAAATTATTTCTGGAGTTGCACTGCAGTAGGGTTTGAAACTCTTCTTCGTCTCGCTTCACTTCACACAGTGCTTGACTGAAGTGTTATATCTTTAACACCAAGGTCTTGTCCAGGTTCCAAAACAGCATAAGATAATAAGAGTGTGAACAATAGAAAGTGACTGAATATAAAACGATACAGTCATGACTGAGGATAAAACAATAGGAGATGTCTCGAGGTAAAACGGGCTGGGAATAAAAGAATAAACCGATTGTGAATAATGAAAAATGAATGAAGGAGGAGTGGAATGATGAATAGAGTGGGAGGTATGAATGATGAATGTGCCATGCCGAGACTGACATACTGAGTGACTTGTATATGACTGGGTCACTTGCATGGGGAATTAGACTGATTGTTCGGTCGGTGCTACCGAGTGAACCAATGCTCGGTATGTGTACTTGACACCCAAACACCCACAATGGGTATAAATTTCAGGATCAGAAGGGTTGGTAGACATTTTGTTAGAACCAATGGAATATTTGGCTGCTGATGTAATTGAAGTTTGATGCTAACCTGGCCTATATCAGCTTAACCACTCATCACTGTCACCTTCACACATCACCATCATGTGTTGGTCACATGTCAGTCACATACATGTGCCCAAACTTTTGTGCACAATTCACCTCTATCTAGTGATTGGCGCGGGTATTGGAAACCCACGTGGGTAGCGGGTACGGGTAGCGCGGGTAAGGGTCAGGGTCAGGATTTCCAACCCGGCCCAAACCCATACCCGCAGGCGGGTACGCTTATATAAGTGAGGTTCAGCGCTAACCTCACTTATATAAGCGAGGTTCAGCGCTGAACCTTGCCGTACGGCGCATATGGGGCGTAAGACGCGTATGGCGCATACTGTCAAGTACACATACCGAGGACCCAATAACTCGGCGGTACCGACTAAAATACTCCATTAGTAACCAAGTACCAACCATTCCATGAGTTGTCCTCAGCCAGACGCACATATCGGTCACACCCCTCATTCCTACGCCTACTCCTCACTCCTCGGTCCGCCTCATCTCAGGACTTCCTGCCCTTGTGTTATCTTCGGTTATGGCCTTGTTTTACAAATCGAGCATTTTCTA
>QLPI01006104.1:0-22042 GCA_003314275.1 Chroogomphus rutilus | reverse complement strand
GGAAAGCTTGGGGGGACGACCTTCAGAGGAGCAGGGCTGGTTGGGATAGAGAGTTCTGAGAGTCCTGGATACTGTAGACTGGCTGAGGCCAAGTCTTGAGGCAATAGTGCGAGTGGAATGACCATGAAAGGCCAAGGAGAGGATGTTTTCTTTTTGAGCAGAGGAAGTGGGGTGCATTGGAGTGTAGTGAAGTTCTGGACATGTTGGAGGGGATTAAATACCTTAATTTGAGTTCTCATGAAAGATAAGGTTACCATAGTAACCATCTATCAAGGGTTGGATGTTATATAATAGATGGAGCATCAGATTCTGATTGTTCTGACACCATCTCACAAAACTGAGTCAATGGGCCCTTGATTTGAATTGCCCATATCTTCATCACCCCTGATCGGAATTACATAATTTTTAATGGTTGCATAGCCCTAATCAGATTCCTTCTTTTATTCACCAACACCTTTTTCATATATGTTTTACATTCAAAGCTATTCAATGAATAGTCCAAAAGCACCAAACATTGACTCAGTTTTGTGAGTCACTGTAAAACAATAGGGTCATGGCAGAGGATAAAACAATGATAAAATGTCCCGAAGTAGAACAGGCCAAGGAATAAGGAATAAACGGGGTGGGGATTAATGGATAATGAGTGGGGAAGAGTGGATGAAGGATAGGAATGGGGAATGTAGATGATGAATGTGCTGAGCCAAGACCGATGTACCAAGTGACATATGTATGGATTGGTCACTTGCATGTGGAATTAGACTGATCATTTGGTCAGCACTGCTGAGTTACCAGATACTTGGTACATGTACTTGACAAACACACAAGTTGAAGCCATACCCTATTCAGAACCACACCATTGTTACTACACTGGGAGATAGTACATTTGGATTACTACTACTATGTATGCCTTATTTCATATTCTAACAATTCACACCAAAGTTTTGTCACAGTTCTTAGGTTACCTCTCTTATGGTTCAAACAATCTCCTTTGATCCAGTACCATTACCTAGCAGCATGTGCCAAATTCTTCTAATCTTGACACATTGGCCCTTTTTTCAAAAAATGGTTCATATCGAGTAATTTTGTAAAGTGTCAAGCTTTGGTAATGCCGAAGATGCTGGCGGGGAGTGGCCAAGTCCTGCAGGCCAAAAGTAGTGGCTTTGGCTTCAACATACTCATGCATTGCACCCTACTTTCCGTGCGTGCCACCAATTTGGAACAGAAGGGATACTCAGAGAGTGCCAAAGATGTTGGCCCAAGTAGAGGACTTAACAGAGGAAGGGAAGGTAAAGGGGCCTAAGCCTATTCGATACCCAGAATGAGGAAGTATGTACATGCATGTCCTACTTATATAGGTTTAAGAAGTGACATGTGGAATAAGGAATGTGGGACAATAAGGTATGCAGAGCATGTGGGGTTTTTTCCACAATGAGCAAAAATAGAATGGAGGAATTTAAATGGGGATAGAACAATGAAAATAGAATAATAGAAATGTGGCCAAGGATAGGATAATAGGGAGTGCCCGACTATAAAACAATGGGTTATGACTGAGGATAAAACAATGGTCAGATGTCCTGAGGTAAGATGGGTCGAGGAGTAAGTGTTAGATTGTCTAATCCCACATACTATTCATATCTCTAATTAATGTCTTACAAAATAAGATATTATACATACAGAGCTCTATGAGTAGTATTGGCAATCTGATAACTTACTAGGGCTCTGAACTCAACTTGTATAGACACACATGTCTTCACTCAAGGAGTCAACCTGAAAGGTTACCCATGTAGACTAGATGGTGTAGTGGTTAACACCATAGCTATATATGCTATAGCCCTGGGTTCAATTCCCAGTCTGGTCATTCTTTTCACCTCAACAGGTTATGGGCCCTGCGCTTTATCTATAGACATCTACATAACACCACCTATTGTGTTTTGTACTTATCTAGGCCCTCTATCATTGGCCAGCAACTGATCCCTGATCAGAGCCCATCTAGGCACTATAAAAGCATCTCAACATCTTTTTTGCCCTATTACAGCTCTCTTTTCTCTTTCCTTCCCCTCAGCTTCTCCCAGCAGTTGCTCAACAACCTCCTAAGGACTTCAGCCAGCCAGTGGTAGGACAGGATCCTTCCTCATTGCCTAGTGTTGCAAAGCCACACCCCTGGCCTAGTCTTTGACTAGTTTGCCGGTTGACTGAGGCCTCTTGTCATCCTTGGGTGCTGGAATCTGTGGTCTGCAGATTCTTAACAGTTCACCTGATTTGCGGCGAGGTTGTGCCATTCTATTCTGAGCCCTGAAGTTCTGAAGTTGTTGGGGAGTAACTGGTGCCATTTGGACCATTTTTACAACCTCTAGGACCCTTAGGACCCTCCTTAGGACCCTCCTTGGCCACTACTTGGTGTTCCACTTTGTCTTTACATCTTCTGCATCATATTCTGCCTACATCTGCTCCATTTGTGCATCGCTTAAACACGAAATTAAGCGCCCATAGACGAGGCATATCAATCCATTCATCCATTCACCTACAACACACCAATCTTCACACCAACCTACCAGAAAAAACCATGTCTACATCCACCTCCAATGATGATACCACCTCTCCAAAATTTCCCATGCTGTCAGACACAAATTATCATGACTGGGCATTCAATATGACTGCCATGTTACACTCTCAGGGTTTGTGGATGCTTGTTAATAATAAGAAGAAGCACCCTACAGTGTCTGAATATCAGGAAAAGTGGGATTTGGATCAGGAGATGGCAGCAAGTCTGATTGCTTCAGTTTTAGAGGCAGGACAGTGTGTGCATGTTCAGGGAATTGAGCATGATCCGGTGAAGATGTGGAATGCCCTCCATAATGTTCATGTACAGAAACAAGCAGGCACTCATTTCAATGCTTATGATGCTCAATTTAATATCAGAAAAGAGCCAGATGAGACAGTCCATTCACTCATTGATCCCTTTGTCACCAAAGACAGCAGTCATCTCCATCACTCCACTCAGTCTGCCATGCTTGCAAACAAGCAGATTCCCTCCCTTCTCTCTGCTCACATGGTCTCTAATGCCAGCTACCTTTGGTGCACTGATTCAGGAGCTTCTGCACATATGACTCCACACCGGCACTGGTTCAAGGAACTCAAACCTCACAAAGTGGCTATAGAATTGGCAGACAATAGTGTGGTGTATTCTGAAGGGATTGGCACAGTGGTTTTCTGCCCAAAGGACAAGAAATTGACCCCCATACTTCTTTCTGATGTATTATATGTTCCCCAACTTCGAAACAACCTCCTCTCAGTCCTCTTCTTGACTGTCCATCGTGGGATTAAGGTTGAGATTGTGGGAACCATCTTGAAGTTCTATAAAATGGGCAAACTGATCCTGACTGCCACTCTCAAAGCGAGACTTGCATACCTAGATGGGGATACACTTACTCAGGATGAGGTGAACACAGCACACATTGCTGCATCAAAAACTTTAGACTTGGAGCTTTGGCACCGTCGTTTTGGCCACCTTGGCATTGATGCCATCAAGCGACTCATCACTCAGGACATGGTGGAAGGGATGGATATCACTTCAGACACTCCATTCTCAGAAATCTGTGAAGCATGCATTCATGGGAAACAACACAGAAACCATTCCCAAAGAAAGCTTCTTCCAGAGCCACCCAAATCCTCCAACTTGTCCACTCTGATGTCCATGGTCCATTAAAAGTACCCACTCCTCGGGGATTCAAATATTGGATCACCTTCATTGATGACAACTCTCGCCTTGTGTACATCTACCTGATGAAAACTAAAGACCAGGCACTGGACACATTCAAGCAGTACAAGGCATTGGTGGAGAACCAGACTGGAAAGACCATAAAGACCCTGAGAGATGACAAAGGAGGGGAATACTCTTCAAAGGAGTTTGGATCATTAACTGCCTCTTCTGGAATATTCAGACAGAAGACTGCACCATCCACACCTCAGCAGAATGGAGTTGCAGAGCACTTTAACCGGACATTGGAGGAAGGGATAATTTCCATGCTCCATGATGCAAACCTCCCTCTTACATTCTGGGGTGAAGCTGCTATGGCATTTGTTGAAGTCCACAATTCCTCACCCACTTCAGCACTGCTCTATCACACTCCTTTTGAATCCTGGCATGGTCATAAACCCTCTGTCACCCACTTCAGGGCCTTTGGCTCCACAGCATATGTGCATGTCCCTAAAGCCAAGCGACGACACCTTGAGTCACACACAACCAAATGTGTGATGATTGGCTATGCAGCTGGCACTAAGGCATGGAGACTATGGGATCCAGCAGCAAGACAAGTGATTATCAGCAAAGATGTCATATTTGATGAATCTCCTCGTTCTTCACTCAATTCTGGCACTGCTGCAAAGCAGAAACCACCACAGAGGCTGATTGACATCTCTGATGACCCTCCTGCCCACTACCAAGTGCTTGTGCCTCCCTATATTCCTGCCATTGCACATGATGATGCTCCTCCACCTGATCCACCACCAAGTCCTGCCCCTCTGTCAAGCGTCGGTTACTGACGGACTTTGGTACTGCCAAGGGGTGTTGGCGAAAAGGTCGGGCGGACTATGGCCAAGTCCTGCAGGCCAAGAGTAGTGGCGTTGGCTTCAACGTGCTCGTGCGTTGCGCCCTACTTGCCATGTGTGCCACTGTATTTGCCACAGACAGATACTCGAGGGGATGCTGATGATGCCGGCTCGAGTCGAGGACTTAACAGAAGAGAAGAAGGTAGAAGGGCCTAAGCCTAGTCGATACCCAGAATGAGGAAATATGTACATGCATGTCCTACTTATATAGGTTAAGAAGCGACATGTGGAATAAGGAATGTGGAACAATAAGGTATGCAGAGCATGTGGTTATTGTCCACAACGAATAAAATTAGAATAAGGGATGCAAAGCGGGGATAGAACAATAAAAGACAGGATAATAGAATGTGTCCAAAGATAGGACAATAGGAGGTGCCAGGCTATAAGACAAGGCTTGTAACCGAGGATAGTACAAGGACAGGAAGTCCCGAGGTGAGACGGACCAAGGGGTAGGGACAGGGAGTGTGGATGGTGGATGTGCCGAGCCGAAACCGACGTACCAAGTGTTATGCATGCGACGCGGGCACTTGGTCGTGGATATATGATGGTTGCTCGGTCGGCACTGGTGAATAATCGGGACCTCGGTACGTGTACTTGACAGTATCCCCCCTCTAGCGGCTGAACCCCTGAAGCCAGAAATTAAAAGTAAGGTTTGGGACGCCTAAACGTAATTTTGCGGGTAGTGTGGGAAGCTTCCAGACTTCTCATCAACCAACCGCATACCCCCACTCGTCACCAGAAAAACCCGGAACAAAATGCACGCCGAGACCGATGCTATCGAACGGGAGAACGACAGAAAACGGGTTGTTCGTGATTGTGATCCGTCATCAACCCAGAGTGCGGGGCACGATTCGCGGAACCCCAGGGAGACTACGGATGGTGTGGATGGGGAGGGTGCCTCGGCAGGGGTTGTGGAGGAGGACGTCACAATGGGGGCAGACGAAACGGAACCCGGTGCAGAAATCGTCATTGGGCGACTGACCACGGCAACTTGGGAGTCATCAGATGACGCAGAGGATGGTCAAGAGGGCATCTCCCAATGGGCCGAAATGGCCGGGTGGACAAAAATCCCCGGAACCTCGGTGGTCCCGAAGGTCTATGGGCGCGAAAAGGGTAGGAGTGCGGAGGCGGGGCCCAGCAAGGGGGCGAGTATGCAAGGACGGGGAGGAGATGCTCGGGTGAGTGGTAATACAGGTTCTTTTATTCCTGCTGGTTGACGTATTTCTCGTAGCGTAAAAACAAATTGGCCCGGGACGAGATCAGCCCGATGGTTCGGGACTCAATGGAGGGTGCGGATGGGGGGGTAGAGCCCCCGAGTAAAAGGCCGAAACGGGCCTGTACCCAGAAACTGAGCGGGAAGGTTGTCCAACCTGAAGTACCGCTGGCTGGGGGGTCGGGACGAAAACGGATGAAGAAGACGGATAGCCAGGACAGGGTGGATTGGTTGGAGCGGATAGAGCGGAGGCTTGGGGAGATGCACAGGAGGATACAAAGTATGGGGAACGTAATGTTGGTCCTTCTCGAGGGCGATTCGGGTTTTTCGGGAAACCCGAAACTGCGGGAGGAGTTAAGGAGTGCATTGCGAGAGGAGGAGGAGACGGAAGAGCAAGGGAGGAATGAGGAGGAGGAGAGAAATGAGGATGAATATGTGGAGATAGATTAGAAGAAATAATGAAATTTGTATAGTTTTTTTTAATCAATTTTTTTTTTGAAGGAAAAAAATAAAAGAAATTAAGGGAAAAAATACAACAAGTCGGAGGTGCCGAGGTATTCGGCAGCTCGGTTGTGTTATATTGATGGGAGAAGAGGGTGGCGGATGGACTGGGACGGATGTTTGTGGAGGGATTAGAGGTTAATGGTGGAATGAGGGGGTATTTTCGGGAGTAAGAGTAGTCGTAGGATCGTGAGTGGAGTGTTGGGATCATATAGGGGAGTGGCTGAGTGGTCGGAGAAAGGATCGGGGAAGAGGGGGACATGATAGGTGATGGGATGGAACGGAGGGAGTGGAGAACAGGACAGAGAGTGATGAATGGAGGGGGTTTTCGGGAGAAGGACGTCTTCAGGAGGGGAGTTTGCGTAGTTTGAAAAGGTTTCTAGCTGGTCGCCACCCCCCCCTTTTAGGTAGACATCCCACCGTCTACTAAAGGTGTCGGCCTCTAGCCGAGAAGAACAGAGAAGGGTCGTAAATGCATATGACACGCATATATGGAGTGAAAAAACGGGAACGGATGGGGACGGATGGGTGAGACCTTGGCTGAACGTGCCAAATGACAACGCTGACCGAGAGGTCCCTGCCGAAAAACTTGCCAGCCGTTCTGGTATACAAGCATGCACAAGGCAGTTGCATTGACTAGGGCTATTGGCGAAGCTTCCAGCGACGGAACAGGATCCTGGGTGAGGCTTTTGGAACAGTGGCAAATGCCGCCTGGACCTAGGCCATCGGGATGCACCTAAAAACGTTAGTAGCTTGACGGATTATAATACTGCCCAATACCCTGTTAATCAACGGATTATAGCGGGTGAGCAAGTTGTGCCCGAATATTGCTGACCGACGGATCTAGTATATGACAGACGGATGGGTGGACTGAGGTTGTCCGGACGGAAGATCTAGTTAACGTGTCTATGCTGCCAGCAAGCACTACTAGAACAAGAGGGGTTCTGTGAAAAGGTCATGATTGAAACGGAAATTTCAAATATACTGTGAACTTGATACTGATTGATCAAGCATGCCGGACAGATTGCCGAGGGTGGGGCATTGCCTCCCATTTGGCAGAAAGGGATGGTGTCCAAATCTATACTGATATTGGTTCGAAAATGCTGAGCGTGGATTCGTCTTGTGGGACATATTTCCAAGAGTAAGACGATCCGATGAAGCTGTGAGCAGATCCTGATTTAAAACAGTTAGAAAGGGTTACCACGGAACCCGGTTCCGGACAAGAAGATAGAAGGATTATTAAACAGGTATCTCATAAGGCCATACTCATAATGATGGCACGGAAAGTAGGTTGATTCTGGGTATACTGTCAAGCATCGGTTACTGACGGACTTCGGTACTGCCGAGGGGTGTTGGCGAAGAGGTCGGGCAGACTATGGCCAAGTCCTGCAGGCCAAGAGTAGTGGTGTTGGCTTCAACGTGCTCGTGCATTGCACCCTACTTGCCATGCGTGCCACTGTATTTGCCACAGACAGATACTCGAGGGGATGCTGATGATGCCGGCCCGAGTCGAGGACTTAACAGAAGAGAAGAAGGTAGAAGGGCCTAAGCCTAGTCGATACCCAGAATGAGGAAATATGTACATGCATGTCCTACTTATATAGGTTAAGAAGTGACATGTGGAATAAGGAATGTGGAACAATAAGGTATGCAGAGCATGTGGTTATTGTCCACAACGAATAAAATTAGAATAAGGGATGCAAAGCAGGGATAGAACAATAAAGGACAGGATAATAGAATGTGTCCAAAGATAGGACAATAGGAGGTGCCAGGCTATAAGACAAGGCTTGTAACCGAGGATAGTACAAGGACAGGAAGTCCCGAGGTGAGATGGACTGAGGGGTGGGGACAGGGAGTGTGGATGGTGGACGTGCTGAGCCGAAACCGGCGTACCAAGTGTTATGCATGCGACGCGGGCACTTGGTCGTAGATATATGATGGTTGCTCGGTCGGCACTGGCAAATAATCGGGACCTCGGTACGTGTACTTGACAGATTTGGAGGATGTCCTGCAATTTTGAGTCTCAGTTTGAACCATGTCAATGGTTCAGCGGTAGATATTAACATGCTATCAACAGGTTCTAGTCTAAGGAAGGAATCTACACATGGTACCATTTGTCTAAGAGATGGTACAGGTTCCACGATAGTCAGGGTTTTTTCCTGAGTGGAATTTTCAGAGGGTCAGATTGAGTGCTGAGTGAAACTGCAGGCTCGATGGTACCAAGAATCAGTTGGGATGAAGATCTAAACAAGTAGTACTCAATGCCCTGTCAATCAACGGATTGTAGTGGGTGAGCATAAGGTGTCCAGGCAACTAAAATCTGATGGATTTTCAGAGGGTCGGAGGTGTTTCCGAGGAAGCGGGTCAAATTTTTTCGACGATTATTCATGGGGGTTCAAGTTTCTGAGGGAGTGGATGTGTTGTTTGTTTTACTCCATAAGCACTGTTGGTGTTCAATGCAAACAACTGGTGCTGGAGTCGGAGGCCTGTGCTTCTATTCCTTGGATTCCAAAGCATCCGTTGCTTTGGATTCCTCCTCTATTTCCTCTATTATGGAGGCTGCATGCCCCTTGGTGACTGTGGTGGCAGATCTCGGGCATTCCTTGGCTGTGTGGCCCTGCCACAGAAGAGGCAGAGGTTTTGAACAAAGCGGCATTGCCGTTTTTGCGGTGTAAGTTTTCCATCTTTACCGAGCTTGGACGAAAGGTCCGTGGTCCTGCTGCCATCAGATGGGGTTGCGGGTTGGCCTGAGTTGGCCATCATATTTCCTGTGTTAGGGGCCAAGTACATGTTTGTGGGGGCCTTCCCTCTGTTGTAGGGGCAGTCGAAGTTCTGGGTAGAGGAGGACTCCCTGGCGACTTCCAATTGTCGTTCCCAATAATGGGTGTCCATGGACTGGGACAGGAGGCGGAGTTGGAGCAGGGTGTGGGGTTTTCCTACTCTGGAAATCTTGTCCTTGATCCTACTGGGAAGTCTGTTGTAGAACTGGCGATGGAGTGTGGCATCACCCCAGTGGATGCAGGTGGCTAGTTGATTGAATTTGACTACGTATTTCATGATGTGCTGGTTATCACGCATGCGGAGGTTCTTGAGGTCTGCTTCGGCCTCTCCTTCTGGGTTGTAGGGGCCAAAGTTGGTTTGAGTTCAGAGATGAACTCGTCATAGTCATAGAGCCAGTCTGGCTCATCAGGGGCAGTGAGGGCTGGTTCTGTTAGGTGTATACATCACTCCACCCCTGAGAGCACAATCTACAATATATTTGCATTTTTGGTTGATATTAGTATCATTCTGTGCACTTTTAAATTCTAATTTTTTCTCTCATTTATTTGTATTTTTACCCTCAAAATTGAGGGAGATATTGTGATTTTATGTGTACGATACTTACGGGTGCTTGCCCACTGTCAAGTACACGTACCGAGGATCCGGTAGCTTGGCAGTACCGACCAGACACTCCGTTGGTAGCCGTATACAAGTCACTCGATGCGTTGTTTTTGGCTCGGCACACATACCGGTCGCATTCCTCACTCCCATCCCACGCCTACTCTTGGCCCCTCACTACCTATTAACCCTATCATAACCACCCATTAATCCTCGATCCGCCTTACCTCGGGACTTCCTGTCCTTGTATTATCCTCGGCCATGGCTACATTGTTTTATAGTCGGTCACTTCTTATTGTCCTATCCTTGGCCACATTCTATTATCCATCCTTTATTGTTCTATCTCCGTTTTACATTCCTTCATTCTAATTTTACTCCTTGTGGACAATAACCACATGCTCTGCATACCTTGTTGTTCCACATTCCTTATTCCACATGTCGCTTCTTAACCTATATAAGTAGGACATGCATGTACATATTTCCTCATTCTGGGTATCGACTAGGCTTAGGCCCTTCTACCTTCTTCTCCTCTGTTAAGTCCTCAACTCAGGCTGGCATCATCAGCATCCTCCCGAGTACCTGTCTGTTGCAAATTGGTGGCACGCACGGCAAGTAGGGCGCAACGCACGAGTACGTTGAAGCCAACACCACTACTCTTGGCCTGCAGGACTTGGCCATTGTCCGCCCGACCTTTCGGCACAGTACCAAAGTCCGTCAGTACCCGAAGCCTGACACCCACACATGATGCGCATGGCCAGCTCCCTGGATAGGGACCGGTAGCCTGGCTCAAACCTTTGATAGGGTCAGGAGCCGGCTCTATTATATATGCAAGTGAAACCTCACTCGCATATGCTTCCCTCCTCAGTGGTTGACTACACTGAGGAGGTGAGTTGCATAGTATAATTCACGTAGTGCTAAGGCTGATTTTCTTTCTTTTTACTCTGTAAGAAAATTAATTAGGTATATTCTTTGAATATATTTGTAGTGGTTGACTACACTGAGGAGAAAATTAATTAGATTGTCCAATAAAATCTCTGAACTACTGTACAAGTTGCCATAATCCCTATAGGTTCAAACTAGTCCAGGGTGGTACCAGTCAGGTATGATAGCACATAGGTTACCTTGGCACTGTTGGAGTTAAAGGCATCAGGGCAGTCACAGAAGTTCAGGCTATACTATGCTAGGAAGGCTTGTAGTTTCCTTGAATCGGATCCGTTGAAGGTATCCGGGTCCCAGACCTTGGTGGCATGGGGGGCTGATCTTCTGGGGCTGGTCAGATTACTTGCCAGCATGACGATGGCCTGGGTGAGGTTGGGCACATTGTTTGGTCCTAAGGTGCAGGCCCCTCCTGGTTATGCGGGAGGTGGCGGTGCTGTAGTGGGTGGTAGGACATGGGGTGGGATGACATGGGGTGGTACAGCGGGCAGAGGTGCAACAGGTGGTGGTGCAATGAGCGGTGGTGTAATGGGTGGTGGTGCAATGGGTGGTGGTGCAATGAATGGGAGTGTGAAGGGTGGTGGTGCTACAGGTGGTGGTGCAATGAGTGGAGGTGGTGTGAGGGGGGGTGGTATGTAGGGGGGAGATGCGAAAGGGGGTGGTGCTGCAGATGGTGGTCCCAAAGTTGATGGCACTACTGAGGATGGTCCCAAGCTGGATGGCATCTCTGAGGGCAACAATTGATGAGTCGCCGGGGGGTGGTTCACAAGGAACAGGTTGGTCATATTTGAGTGCGGGTGTGGGTCCATGCTCGAGAATCCGGAGTTGGATGAAGGTTCCAGAGGGTGTGTGGGGGTCTGAGGCATCTGGAAACTGAGCCTGGGGGTGGATAGTTCTCAGGGGATGGATGCACGGCGGGCGGACACCTGGGTGATTGTCTGTAAGGCTTGTGAATGCGTGATGGGTCTCGATCTCATGATGATCAGGAGTGTGAGTACAAATATACTGTTAAGTCCGCATGTCAGATGCTTAGCTAGATACTTCCGGAGGGGTTTCTGGAGGCTTCCAAAAGGGTTCCCAGGAGGGGGGTCGAGACTCCGGTGGTGACAGGGTTAGGGATCGTGGATTAAGGTCTGGTGTGGAACTGGAGTGAGGAGTGTAGAGATGGGTTTAATAAGCTGAAACTGGCATTCACGTCTGCCCCTATCTTAACTCATTGGACTCCTGATTTGCCCTTGATTGTGGAGACAAATCCGTCAGATTACACTTTAGCAGCTATACTCTCTCAACACACCCCAGACAGCAAGCTTCATCCAATTGCTTTTCATTCCCAAACTTTCACTTCCCCTAAACTCAACTATGACCTTCACGATAAAGAACTGCTCGTGATTTTCGAAGCTTTTCAAAAGTGGCATCACTACTTGGAAGGTTCTGCGAACCCCATCAATGTCATTACCTATCATAAGAACTTGGAGTACTTTTGCATGACCAAGTTGTTGACTAGACGTCAAGCTAGGTGGTCAGAACACCTTTCCCAGTTTAATCTCGTCATTCATTTCAGACCAGGTCATTTGGGCACTAAGCCTGATTTGCTCACTAGACAATGGGACGTCTACCTTAAGGAGGGGATGAGTGACTACACCATCATTAATCCCCAGAACCTTCGACCCATCTTCTCTCAACATCAGTTGACCATGTCCCTTTAAGCCACAAACCTCGTCAAACCTGTATTGAGGGCCTCGACTCTTATGGACACCGAGCACATCCTGAACAACATTAAACATCATCTTCCCTCTGACGCCTTAGCTCAGAAACACCTTATGAATAACGACGACCTGAAGTGGCAGACTAATTCCAACAGTCTGTTACTATTTGATGATCGCATTTACATTCCCAAGGCACAAGACTTACACTTACATGTGTTACAACATAAGCATGATCACATTCTTTCCAGACACTTCAGAATGAACAAAACCATAGACCTTGTTAGACACGACTACAATTGGCCTGGCATGAGGTCATTCGTCAAAGACTACTGCAAATCCTGTACAACATGTATGCAGAACAAATTGCAATGTACAAGCCCTACAGATTTCTCAAACAGCTTCCAGTGCCAGAAAAGCCCTGGAACTCGATATCCATGGACTTCATCGAACAGCTTCTCACATCTTCAGGATTCATGGCTATCCTAGTCATCATCGACTGCTTTTCCAAACAGTCTATCTTCATTCCTACTTCAGTTACCATCACTTCTGCTCAACTTGCAGAACTCTTCATACTTCACGTATTCTCCAAACATGGCATTCTGTCAGGCCCCGGTACTGCTGATGATGCGTGGGCCGAGCACTATAGTAATAGTGCCGGCTTCATGATGCTGGCGGGAAGTGGCCAAGTCCTGCAGGCCAGTTGTAGTGGCATGGCTTCAACGTACTCATGCATTGCGCCCTACTTTCCATGCGTGCCACTGATTTGGGACAGAAGAGATACCCGGGAGGGTGCCAAGAGTGTCGGCCCGAGTAAAGGACTTTAGACAGGAGAGGGGAGGACAAGAAGGCGTAAACCTAGTTGATTTCCAGAATGAAGAACCATCTACATACATTCACTACTTATATAGGTTAAGAAGTGAGATGTAGAACAGGGTGGCACAAGGAATGGAGAACAATAAGGTATGAAGAATCATGTGGAGGTATTGTCCACAATGATCAAGAATAGAACAAGGAATGTGGACGAGAATAGAACAATGAAATATGATCGAGAACAAAAGAGTGAGTGAGAATAGAACAATAGAAAGTGGACAAATATAAAACAATAGGGCCATGACCGAGTGACAACAAATAGTGAGTGTCCCAAGGGTAAACAGGCAAGGGGAAGGACAGAGAATAGAAGAATAATAAAGAATAGGAGGGTGGGATAGGGATAATGAACCAAATGATGAACCGAATGTACTGAGCCAAGACCGCGCACTGGTGATGGATGATATCGGTAAGGGTCGGTCGGTCGGTACTGCCAAGTAAATCAGAGCACAGTATCCTGGACTTGACACATTCCTTCTCACATCACTTCAGATAGAGGCTTGGAATTCATGTCCCACTTCTGGCATTCTCTTGGGAAAGCCCTCGACATGAAGTTTCATTTCACCTCAGGCTATTACCCAGAAGGCGATGGCCAGACCAAGCGTACTAATCAGATATTAGAGCAGTACCTTTGTGTCTATTGCAACTATCAACAAGACAACTGGGCTTCGCTATTACCCCTTGCAGAGTTTGCCTATAAAACACTCCTTGTGCCATCACTGGGGTCTCACCATTCTTTGCCAACAAAGGCTATCATCCCAATTTCATCATTCATCCCGAATGTGACCTCACTTCATCACAAGCACAAGACTTTGTAGTCGACCTGGATGAATTACACCAGCAGCTTTGAACCAGTATCCTCGATGCTCAACAAATGTACCAGACCTCAGCAGATGCTAATTGACTTCCATCCCCAGACTTTCCTATCAGCAGTCTTGTGTTTGTCAAAGCTAAATTTCTCAGGACTACTCATCCTGCGAAAAAGCTAGCTGAGAAGTTTTTGGGTCCATTTGAAATCATTGCATGTCCCGGTATTCACTCAGTTACTCTGAAACTCCCAGGCTACATGAACTCAGTACACCCTGTATTCCACATCTCAATGCTCAAGCCAGCCTCTCCTAATCCCATTCCTAATCCCATTCAACCACCTCCACCCCCAGTGATCATCGATGGCAAAACCGAATTCGAGATATCCGAGATCCTCAACTCGAAAATTGATAATCGACAAATGGTGTGCAAGTTGTTGTACTTAGTGTGGCAGGCAGGATACGAAGGCACAGATAAAAAAACTTCATGGCACCTTTCAACAGAACTCAACCATACTTTAGAACTTGTTCAAGACTTTTACAAGTCATACCCATCCAAACCTGGACCATTACCCATTCCATAAGCACCTCACAATTTCTCTTCCGTTCACTCTTGCTTATTCCATTTCATCATCACTCTTCACATTTCAGTTCCTTCTTCCATCTTCAAGTTCAAAACCTCAATTCCAATTCACTCATTCATTCCATCTCACAATTCAGCTTCTCCCTTCCGCTTTCAAGTTCAACTCTCAGTTCCCATCCATCATTCCTATTCCAATTCAACTCTCAATTCCAAACCATTCATTCACTCCTACATTCAGTTCAAGTTTAAATCAGAAAACCAAAAGACACAACAATTTTTACAAAACCCATTAAGTCCAATTACTCTATCCTACAATCTTATGTCTATCTCTCCTTCCTCAGGCTCATCAAATGCACTTCTTGGCTCTCCAGAACCAACCACCCAGTTCTCCCAAGTCCCCTGCACCCTAGGTGGCTCCTGAATCAACTCCCTACTGACTGATCTCTGATATGAAAGTTGCAGAGCCAAGTTCCTCACTTCAGCTCACAATTCCTCATTGGTCATCCTGTTCTCCGAGGTCTGAAATTTGTTCTCTGCCATCTGCTTAGAAAGCATTGACTGATTCCATCAACCACTCAATTGTGAGTGTAAGGGTGATAATGGGTGAAGGCACAGGAGGAGCAGGGGCTATAGGAGGAGGGGGAGGGACAACCATGAGAGGTGCTGAGGGAACAGGAGGTGGCATTGGAGGTGGTGGGGGAGAAGGAGTTGGAGGTAGAGGAGGAGGCATTGGAGGAGGTGGCAGTGTAGGTGAAGACACCCTTATCCATGGTGTTGGTGCCACAGTGGGCGGTGGTGATGACCCATGTGGTGGGATGGATGGTGGGGGAGGCAGGGGAGATGATGGATCAGGGAGGAACAAGGGGGTATGCACTCTGGGCTCCATCCTTGGCTTTTTTGAGGGGCCCGCCTCATTATCATCTTCATCTTCTAGTGTACCTTCCCTCGACCTCTTCTTCAACCTCAGACTTCTCTCATCCTTGGGATTCTGTTCCCTAACCTTTCCCTTACCCTTCCTCTTACTCGTCCCTCGACCCCTCTCATTTATGCTACAACCCACACCCCTCTCACCACACCACACACACACACCCAAGTCTAAGTCCTCATCCCACTTCCTCAGGCATGTGTTGCCTTGCTTTTTGCAGTGCTTGCATGGCTTTTCAACCACCCATCCACAGGACCAAGGCATACGGTCATCCTCTTCACCCAACCTTGCCTTTCGATAGTATACACCATGGATGTCACACTCGTCATTCCACATCTGAAGACGAGTGTACTGCAACAAACAATCAGTAAAATAAAAAAAATTCCGAAAGCAACTTTGACTCACCTTCGCAATTTTCGAATTCACCCCTTCAACCCATGGCTCTCGCATATCGATATGGTCTTACTCTAGCAGCACCTTGCTGTGCTTGACAGTTGAAGTGGAGGGGGTAGGAACTCTGGCGGATTGAGAGGGTGGTTTGCCTCTGAGGTAGCTGGCGATTGGCAAGGGGTAGAGACCCATTAGCTTCTGCACATAGGAAGGGTTGATGTACGAGGGCTCTATTTTTTACAATGATGAATGGTTACCACCCAAACTCCCTCACGACTTCTCTTATATGCTTGCACAATTCCAAACTCCAATGGGGCCAACATCTAAAACTTCATTTCCATGGCCTCATGGGACTCAGCCGTAAGGGGGGGATACTATTAGGAACCGTATGCTGGCATGCCCAACTATTCAATTCAGCCTGCTCAGCCCAACTCTGCCCTCACTCACCTATTCAACTATACACCCTCAGCCCACAAACTATATGCACCTCGTGTATCTGTCTTGGCTTCATGTTAAATCCGCATGTCGGCACTTAGCTAGAGGCTTCCGGAAGGGTTTCCGGAGGGTTCCGAATGGTTTCCGAAGGGGGGTTTGTACTCCAGAGGCAGAGGGACTAGAGGTTGCGGGTTCACGATTGGAATTGGAATGGGGACAGAAAGACAGGAAGCGCCGAGGGTCTTAGAACTGTTCATGGTATAGGGTGGTACACGTGGTTCGAGGTTGCAGGGACTTGGCTTCAACTTATGTGTTGCGCCCTCCTCGATCATCTGTCCCTAATTTTGGAAACTCAGAAAGTTTACTGGAACTGAATCGGAAACTACGATACAGAATTAAGTCGATATTCATACTGGCGAATAGTCCAGTCGACTGGTGACTTATATACATGTATCTAGTCTTGTACTATCTTTTGCCAAGTAAAGACAAGGGGGGGGGAGAGTACAAGGGGCAATATAGAATGAAAAACAAGGGAGTGAGGTACGCAATGATCCTGCATGTCGTTTATCAAAGGAGCAGAACCTTGGCTTCGGAATCTTCGGAGGTTCGGGAATGCGGAACCTTGGTCTCGGAATCTCGGAGGCTCGGGTTTATGGAACTTCGGGTTGATACAATGGAATTTGCGGAAAACAATTGTTTCAGGCTTCTAGCAGTCGGAAAGTCCCGGAAAAGGTGCGGGTGGTTGGAGAGACTAATAGGGGTTTATTGGGGGCATGGGCCATAACACTTCACATGTACCTGTCAATTCACTCCACTCATTTACATCAACCTCCATATGCTTGCAAATCCATTTTCACTTCATTTACATTTAATATCCTTTTCATTTCATTCTGCTCCACTTTCCTTATTCACAATTCCACTCTATCTCTAATATCCAATCTGCTACTACGTGTCTTATAGGGTAACTCCGTTGAGAATCGGGGTGACATGTCACCCCACAATGTCATGGAGGAGATCAAGATTGGGACATAGTATTTCTGTTCTTGCTTTTCACGATCCTTGGCTTTCTTATCTATTATAGGAATCTAGTCGACTCCTAGTAGTATAAAGATCTTGTACATTCTGTAGTTCAGTCCTCAGTCAGATAATCGACTTTGATTTTGACTAAGCTTCTTCTGTCTCGCTATTCCAAAATTAAGGACCAGTGCGATCTGGTGGGTGCAACATACAAGTTGAAGCCTTGCCCTACTCCGAACCTTGCCATTGTTTATCTTTGAGAGATATTACCTTTAATTACCACTACTGTACATCATTCTTTCATATTGTAACAGCACCTTATCCTACTATTTTGACAAGGTATGCAAGTTTTGACCCATGTGGTCTACTGGCAATTCCTTCCCCACTTGTGGCAATAATCACAAGACTTTTCCCCTAACAATGGGGGGACGTCTGGAGCAGTAGCCTGATGATACAGATAAGGTCATTGTTGGGTCAGTTCCCGACAACTAGACTCAAAGGGTCTGAGACCCACCTCTCTCCCAACAGCCTGTGCCTTATGAACCAGATGATTTTCGAAAGACTTTTGGGCTTTGGAAATTCACCCCTGCTCCTCCCTACAAGACTGACATTCCTTCTCTGCCTCTCACACAGAAGTACTGGGCCTGGCCATGGGTGAACTTGTATGGGGGTCTTTACCACCCTTGGGATTCTCACAAGCTGGTGACTGGGTGGAATCCAAAAATGAAGGAGTACTGCAAGCTAATGAAGAAACACCATCCTCGCTAGTGGTTTTTGGGAGGACATTTCCATCCCCATGACCCAAAAAGGCAGCAAAACCTCCCCAAGGCTGCTCATCCTCCCCTCCTCCTGGCTGCTCCACCTCCCAATTCTCCTCTTTTTTTTTTTCCAGGGCCAAACTCTCCTGCTCGACCAAATGGGCTGCTTCCACTACCCTCTGCTCTTCTGCAACCCTCCTTTCCTCCACTTTCCGATCATCCTCCTTTTCTTCTCCTCCACCAACCTCTGAATTTCCGCCAATTTCTGGACATCCTCTACCTTCCAGGCTTCCTTCTTCTTCTTTTCCTCCTCCTCCTTCTTCAGCTCCTTCAACCACTGAGCTTCCACCAATCTCCAGACCTCCTCAGCTTTCTGGGCTTCTTCTCTCTTTTTCTCCCCTTCCTCCTTCAACCAGCGCATCTTTTCCACAAACTCAGCCTCAAAAGGCCTGAGCCTGCTCCAAGAGTTCCGCTTCAAGCTCCTGTTCAAAGCTCAACATGGGGGAAGCAGGAGAGACTCCATAGGGGAGGAGAACCCCCTTTTTATAAGGCAGCTGTTAAATCTACATGTCAGGCATTTAATATAATACTATCAGAAGGGTTCCATAGGTTTCCGAGGGGTTCTGTAGGGGGGTTTGAGATTCTGAGGATGTAGGGGGTCGAAGGTTGTAAGGTCAAAGACAAGGGTAGAAGGGATGGAAGCAGGCGATGAAACACTAGGGACTCAGGGGGGAGGTCAGTTGTGGTATTGAACTTGTATGACTAGTCATTCAGGTGTTCAAAGTCAGAGGGACTTGGCTTCAACTTATGTGTTGTGCCCTCCTCGATTGTCTGTCTCTAATTTTGGAAGGTTGGAAACATGCAAGAGACTAAGTTGGAAACTTGAGATGCAAATTAAGTCGCTATTCGTACTGGCAAATAGTCCAGTCAACTGGGGGTTATATACATGTAGCTACTCCTTGTATTTTCTACTGTCTGGTCAACAGACAAGGGGAGGGAGAAAATACAAGGGGTCAATAGAAAGGAAGAACAAGGGAGCTAGGTACACGGTGATCCTTCGAGATACCTATCGCAAGGGTGGAACCTTGGTTATGGAATCGTGGGAAATTGGGATTGTAGAACTTTGGGTTGTCGAGATGGAATTGCAGAAAGGTGGTCGAGGGACCATTCCTGATAATTGCGGTCAGAAAGTTCCTGGAAAAGGTGTGGGTGGTTACAGGGTCTGTAATAGGCACAGGCCATAACAGTAGCAGATTATGGGCACTTGGAAAATTCCCATTATATTCCAAAACACCTAAGAAAATTCCCACATCCTTTTCCACCCAATTCACAACATGAATAGGTGTAGGACCTCCAGGGCTCAGTCCTAGTGGGGGGATACTGTTATGGCCCATGCCCCTCAAACAAACCTATTACAGTTCCTGCAACCACCAGCACCTTTCCAGGGATTTTCCAGCCACGATTATCATGAACAATCCCCCAACTCCCCTTTCCACAATTCCTTCTCAACAACCTAAAGTTCTACAATCCTGAATTCCTGCAATTCCATAACTATGGTTCTGCTCTTGCAGTAGGCATCTTGAAGGATCACTGTGTACCTAACTCCCTTGTTCTTTGTTTTCTATTGACCCCTTGTATTTCCTCCTTCCCCTTGTCTTTAGACCAGACAGTAGAAAATACAAAGGTAGTTTACATGTATATAACCCCCAGTTGACTGGACCATTTGCCAGTACAAATATTGACATAATCTGCATCCTAGTTCCTGACCTAAGTTCTGGCTTACTTCTGACTTAGATTCTCATGCATTTCCAACTTTCCAAAAATAGAGACAGATGATTGAGGAGGGCACAACACATAAGTTGAAGCCAAGTCCCTCTGACTTCAAATACCCAAATGACTAGTCATACAAGTCTAACACCGTGACCAACCACTACCCTAAGTCCCTGGCACTTCATCATCTGCTTACCATCCCTTCCATTTTTCCTCGTCCTCGACCTTACAGCCCTCAACCCCCTATGTCCTTGGAATCTCATTCCCCCCCCCCTACAGAATCCTTTGGAAACCTATGGAATCCTTTCAGTATTGTTATTCCTAAGTGCCTGACATGTGGATTTAACATTTGAGGTAGTGTACTATAGTCTCTAGCTGGTGGCATTGTTTGTATAGGGCTATATCCAAGACTTTTATCTTTCTGAGGAATCAGTTGAGGCACACATGAACAGTGCACAGTTGTATGAGCATGCTAGTTGCTCTATGGGGCAGGGAGCTCAGCATCCTATAGATGTAATGGTTTGGCAGTTGACTTAGGACTATTTTGGCATACTGGGGCAATTTTTACCAGACCCTCCTCCAGTGCTAGAGGACAGATTTCTTCAGGTTGGCCTTCAAGGCTACAATGCTTATCAGAAGGCAGTTTCTGAATAGCTCTGGAAGATTGTTGGTGCAGGAGATATCCCCTCTGGCTGCTCTCTTTGCATGCTTATTGGCAGGCTCATTTCCTTCAATTTCTATATGGCCCAGAACCCATTCCAAGTAGATGTGCATGTCATGGCATTTGCATTTCAGCTGCTGGATAAGCATGTGGACTATAGGTAGCAGGTATTATGTCAGCTGGGTCCCATTGTTCTGCAGGGCCTGGATAATGGCTTAATTGTCAAGGGCAATGCAGATGGGTTTCCAGTGTCCTGGGAACTGGCCATCTGCTCACTCCTTCTACCTTGACTGGGTCCATCTCCACCTTCCCTTTGCTCATCACCAATCCCAGATATTCCACCTTCTCTTGCTCAAACTCGCATTTCTGTCAAGCACACGTACCGAGACCCGTTCACTCGGCAGTACCGACAGGACGACCATCCCATATCCACGACCAAGTGTCCATGCCATATGCATAACACTTGATACACCGGTCTTGCCTTGGTACATCCACCATATACACTCCTTGTCCTCACTAGGGAAATGCATGGGTTAGGCCAACCCACACGGGTCACTGGGTCGGGTGTCCTTGGGTGCAGGTGTGGGTCAAGTTGTGAGCACCCGTGACCCGGGCCCAACCCGGGGTGTCAACTCCAACACGAACGCGACTTACGCGTACGTGCATGCACCGACACAAATGCGACGCCCCATATGCGCACACGACACCACGAATGCGACATACGCGACATATGCACACGCACTGCCACAAACGCGACGTACGTGCACATGCTGCCACAAATGCGACATACGCGCATGTGCCACCAAAAACATGACATAGGCACACGCGCCGCCATGAATGCGGTGTATGCACACGCGCCGTCACATACGCGACATATGCTCACATGCCGCAACGAACATGATGTATGCAACATATGCGAAGTATGCGCATGCACTGCGATGAACACAAAGTATGCGCATGCGCCGCGACAAACACAAAGTATGCGCATGCGCCACGACGAACGCGAAGTATGCGCACATGCCACGACGAATGCGATGTATGCTCATGCATTGCGACAAATGCGACGAACGTGACATACGCGATGTACGTGATGTATGCACACACACCGTGATGAACGCGATGCCACGAACATGATGTATGCGACATATGCGCATGTGCTACCACGAGCGTGACATACACGCATGCGCTGCATGCATGTGGGTGTGGCGCACACCCGAGACCCATCGACCTGTGGGAAAAAATCCATGGGTTGATGGGTTCGGGTTTCCCATGGGTCAGGTGCGGGTCACCCACATTTGACCCGTGGGTGACCTGTGCCATTCCCTAGTCCTCACCTTCGGTCCGTCTCACCTCAGGACTTTCCCCCTTGTATTATCCTCGGTCACGACTTCATTGTTTTATACTCGGCCACTCCTTATTGTCCTATCTTGAGTCACAACTCTATTCTCCTATCCTTTATTGTGTTATCTCCGTTTTGCATTCCTTGTT
>QLPI01006103.1:0-10150 GCA_003314275.1 Chroogomphus rutilus | reverse complement strand
GCATATCGAACACATTTGCAAAGTTCTATGATGATTATGCAAACACAACTTGTACGCTCGAGAAGACAAATGTTCCTTCCACCAAATGTCCGTCATCGTTTTCTTATTGTTGGAGTTGTTGGATTTGTTGTTAGAAGAAGAGGTCAATGAGGATTGGGAATTGGATTTGGGGCAGTCCTTAACCATGTGACCTTTTGAAGCACACAAGAGACAAAGTCCCGCATCGATTCGCCTTTGACATTCTTCAGGCAATAGCTTCCCGTCTTTTCCGAGCTTGGACAAAATGTCGTTAGCGTTGTTGTTATTGTTGGAAGACTTATCATTGCCGTTCTTCTTCCCCCCCTTCTTACTCTTCTTATTATTCGAGTTGTTGGAGTTGGAAGAAGACTGATGGTTGTTGTTGTTGTTGGAGTTGGAGTTGGATTTGGACGAGGACCCATTCGGCTTTGAAGGATTTCCGAAGTTGTCGAACTCCTTGCATCTCCAATATCTGCTGTCGATCTCGAGTGAATATTGTCTGAGTTCAGCGAGAGTTTTGAAATGAGGGAAGTTAAGGAGGCTGTCCTTGATACGTCTGGCCAACCCCTTGTACGCCACATGTGCGAGGGTGGCATCATTCCACTGAGTGCGAGTGGAGGCTCTGGTGAAGTCGATGAAGTATCGTGCCGCACGATGGTTGTCCTTTATAACTATCTTTCCCAGCTCAATTTCTGCTTGCGCAGCGCTGTTGAATGGGCCGAAGTTGGTCTCCAGCTCTTGACAAAAGTCCCTCCAGATCTTAAGCCAACTAGGCTCAGGCTGGATTTTGCCTAGAATTGCGGGTTCAAAGTACTGGAGCATAGGGCCTGTGAGGTACGAGATGGCATATTGGACCTTCGATGCATCCATCAAGAATGCAGATGGACAGTCTCGAAAGTTCAGCATGCATTGTAAAAAGAATGTGCGAAGCTTAGCTTGGTCGGTACTGTCGTAAACCTCAGGCTCGCAAACCTTGGCATGATGACCAGGGTTGGGATTAGATCTAGGGGGCTGTTGGGCTAATCGATCGACGAGTGCCTTGACAATTTTGTCTGAACTAGAAGAGGAATTAAGAGTCGGATTGGAATTAAGAGTTGGATTAGGATTAGAAACATGAGTGGGGTTCGGATTTGAAACTTGAACAGGGTTCGGATTTGGCTTGTCGTCATCGTTATTGTTGATTGGGTTTTCTTCGTCATCGTCCTCAGGTTCAGGAGGAGCGTTCCCTCCTGACAGGCCAGCTTCGCGAATTGAAGGTTGTTCTGACAGCTGTCGAAGTGAGGAAATCTCCTGCAACTGACTTGGAACTTCTACGATGAAAGGTAAACTATGAGTAGTAGATCGGGTATTCATGATGGTCGTGATATGCGAAGATGAAGTGCGATCAAGTGTGGTAGTCAGAAAATACTGTTACAATGTGGAAAAAGGACGTAATTGTAATATTAATAATCTCCCAAAGGTGAGGCAATGGCGAGGTTCTGGATGGGGCTTGGCTTCAATGTTATGCATTGCACCCACTAGACCGCACGGTCCCCAATTTCGTAAAGGCGAGACAGACAGAAATGAACAGAGGAACCTTAGTCAAAATCAAGGTTGATTTTCTGACTGAAGTCTGAACTATGAGTACAAGATCTTTTATACTACTTTCTAATCTACTCGGAGTCGAATAGATTCCTATAAATAGAATGAAAAAGCTAAGGATCATGAAAAGCGAGAAACAGAAATACTACATCCCAAATAATGATCTCCTCTGTGACATTGTGGAGTGACATGTCACTCCGATTCCCAACGGAGTTACCCTAAGGAACGTAATAGCAGATCGGACATAAAAGACTGAGTGGAATTGCAAATGAATGAAAATGGAACGGAACGTAAATGAAAGGATATTAAACATAAATGAAGACAGAATGGAATAGCAAGCATATGGGATGTGACATAAATGAGTGGAGCAAATTGACAGGAGCATGTGATGCCAAGACGGATACACAAGGTGCATATAGTCCACGGGCTGAGGGCATTATGTTGAATAGCGAGCGAGAGTGGAGTTGGGCTAAGTGGGCTGAAATGAATAGTCGGACATGCCGGCGTACAGTTCCTGACACCGGGGCCCATAACCTGTAAAAAGCTAAACACAAGTTTCAGTCTTCATCTCGAAGTACTCTGTATATTTGAAGTAGTTACTACCTAAACACCAGTCTGTTATCATGAAATGTAAGTCTAAATAATGGCATGACATATGTGATTTAGTACTCACTTCAGCCTTCATCTCGAAGTACTGAAGTGACTAGCTAACCTAAGGGTCTACTTATATGAAAAGTAGACAATAGATAAATAGATAATAGAATGATGGATAATAGAAGGGAAGAATAAATATGAAAGACAATAACTGGTAAAGTCTAGTACAGTAGGGGACAAAACCGTTCAAGTGTTTTGAACATTTGTGTTGTACTGTAAATAACGGGAGGATTATATAATCAAAAAATATGACGTAATTAGTGGAGATAGCCCTGCTTCTGAACTTGTGGTCACAATCAAGATGATTATGTAACTCTCAATATTCATTGAGATATTAATTATTTAAAAAAATGAAGCATTTGAACGGTTTTGTCCCTCACATTTTTTAAACAAGAAATGGTATACATCAGTACTTGGTAAAGCCCCCATTTGCTCTCATCACTGCCTGCACCCTTCTAGGCATGCTCTTAATCAACTTCTGACACACCTCTGGCTCTATCTTCTCCCATTCCACTCCAATCCTCTCCCATAGCTCATGCACTCTACTAGGGGGGTGTTCATAGTCAGAAAAGCACTTTTTGACAATAGTCCAGAGGTGTTCAATGGGGTTTAGGTCAGGGGACTGAGCTGGCCACTTCATGACCTCATAGCCATGGTCAGAAACCACTCAGTGGCCATCATGCATGTGTGCTTGGGGTTATTATCCTGTTGAAAAATAATGTCAGTAGAATCTTTACCATAATACTCCAGGCTAGCCTGAAGCTCATCATCCAAAATCTGCCTGTACAACTCCCCATCCATCCTTCCATCATTTTTACCAGCATAGCCAGGTCCTTCCCACAATATACAACCCCATACCATCACAGAACCTCCACCAAACTTCAGTGTTCCCTCAACTAGCCTATCATTCAAAGGCTCTCCAGCCTTTTTGTACACCCATCTCCTTCCATCTGACTCCAATCGATTGATTTTGGTCTCATCTGACCAGACAACATGCTTCCAGTCCTCTAGAGTCCACCCCAGATGAGCTTCTGCAAACTCCCTCCTTGCCTTCCTATACCTTGCACTAAGAAGTGGCTTCTTTCTCTTTACAACTGCCTTCATCCCAGCCTTCTTCAGGTTCCTCCTTACAGTCTTGGATATCACTGGTTCATTGAGAATGTTTTTGAGCACCTGGGTACCCTGGGTTGCATTCTCAATCTTCCCTCTTTGCATGAGTGATATGATATGGTAGATGTTGGAGGGGAATATCTTGGATGGGTGACCACCAGTGGCCTTGGGTATATCAGGACAGTGTTTCCTGTGAATGGTAGAGATAGAGCCAACAGAGACACCAAAGTAAGAGGAGATGTAGTGGCTAGAATGACCAGTTTTGAGCAATTGGATGATAGAGTCAACTTTAGCAGCAGAGAGAGGCTTCATGGTTCTGAACAAGGGATGTTTGGCTTTGTTTGGACAGAAACAAACTATAAAAAGGTTCACACAATGTCACGTGACTTGTCATGTGATTTCCAGCCCTGTATATATAATTTATTGCATTAATAACTGTGAGGGACAAAACCGTTCAAATGCTTCATTTTTTTAAATAATTAATATCTCAATGAATATTGAGAGTTATATAATCATCTTGATTGTGACCACAAGTTCAGAAGCAGGGCTATCTCCACTAATTACGTCATATTTTTTGATTATATAATCCTCCCGTTATTTACAGTACAACACAAATGTTCAAAACACGTGAACGGTTTTGTCCCATACTGTATAGGGAGACAATGGAAAAGAACAATAGAAAAGAATAATGCTCCACACCTATGGCCACTCATGTCCACTTGTTGTAGTAAGTGCTCGGCCTGAATATCCATTTGATATTAACAATAGGTGGCCAATATATAGAATATTGTTGCATCTGGATTATTCTCTCACTCTGGATTCCTCCCTCGATAAACTGGGACATGAGATAATGGTGATTGTTTTTCCTCACTTGTGTCTCCAGCTGTGGGAAGAATTATGCTGTAGTAGAAAAATTGCAGCTCCACCTATTACATAATGAGAAGGGCCAAGGGAGAAGATATAGTGCTATAGATAGTTTGTTAATCCTTTAACCAATCATTGCACCTTTTCTTCCAGTCTTACAATTAAACAATCTGCAGCAATATCCAGGATAGGCTTTGTAATGGGTTATGAGTGAGTCTTGTGACTATGCAGAACTAAATTGAGTATCCTCATACCCTGACCCTTGATAACAGCAATTGAATGTTTGAGGGGAGCTGAAGATACGATGCATTGTGTGGTGTGTGAAAAGAGTGACAATGTTATTAGAAGGTACAATGGATATTTTATTATCCAGAGGCCACTTAACTAAGTGCCAGCGAGCAGTGGAGTTCCCTTTAACAAACTACCATCACTTGCAGTGATCGAAATGTTGACCGATTATTTTCAAGACTGGAAAGAAACCTGTATCAACAAGGCACTTCAGTACGATGCATATGAAATCCTTAATGGCTCAGAAACAGAACCCATGCTACCTGCCAAAGCTACATCTAATGACTACAAAAACATCAGAGACTTCAAAAGTCACAGGAGTAAAATAGCAGGATACCTTTGTGACACTCTGTAAAGTACACACACTGAGATTCCAGTAATTCGGCAGTGCTGACCAAGTAGTCAGTCTATGTCCATGCACAAGTGTTCAAGTCACATACAAGTCTCTTGGTATGCTGGTCATGGCTCAGCATATCCACCATCCACATTCCCCATCCCTACCCCTCATCCACTCTACCTCATTCACCATCCATTAATCCTACCCCATCTGTTCCTTATTCCTTGACCCGCCCTATCTCGGGACATCCTGTCCTTGTTTTACCCTCAGCCACAACCCTGTTGTTTTATAGTCGGTCACTCCCTATTGTCCTATCCTTGGCCATGCCCCTATTATTCTATTTCCATTGTTTCTATCCCCATCTACATTCATCCATTCTATTTTTGCCCATTATGGACAATACCCACATGCTCTGCATACCTTATTGTTCCACATTTCTTATTCCACATGTCACTTCTTAACCTATATAAGTAGGACATGGATGTACATACTTCCTCATTCTGGGTATCAACTAGGCTTAGGCCCCTTTACCTTCCCTTCCTCCTGTAAAGTCCTCTACTCAGGCTGGTACCTTTGGCACTCTCCGAGTATTCTTTCTGTTCCAAATTGGTGGCATGCACAGAAAGTAGGGTGCAATGCACGAGTACGTTGAAGCCAAAGCCACTACTTCCAGCTTGCAGGACTTGGCCATTCCCTGCCTGTATCTATGGCATTACCAAGGCCTGACACAATCTTGATGCAGGGCAATGCACTGTTATTGCAAACATCGAACCGACAAATGCGCATGCCATGTGGACCGTGATCCTCAGTTGCTATGAATCAAAAGACACAAACTCGCACCTCTTTGCCACTCAACAACTTCTTTCACTTTGCATGAGCAACTCAAGCCATGAGACCAAAACATTCTCAGAGTATGGTGCACGATGCATCAGCACTGAAAATCTCCTTCACAATCTACTCCCTCCTGGAGCATCCATGACAGCAGCTATTCGAGATGCTAATGGAACCATTAAGATGCCTGCTGTGCTCACACTAGGATTCACCACTGTGGACCTAGTTAACGAACTTGTAATTGGCATCATCATTATCAGACTTGGTGGCAGTGATGACCAGCACCAACTAAAACATACCCTTGCACACAAGGGAGTCAGCACTGGATGCTGTTCTCACAGAGCTTCAAAAAGTAGACAACCTCGTGCAATTGGATGACATCGCTGCAGCATCAACACCTTCAGGATCTGCTGGCACACTTGCTGTGAAAGGCAAGACAGCCTCCACCAACAAGGCCATATTCAAATGCTCGCTCCATGTGAAAAATACTATGCATAACATGAAAGACTGCCGAGTGGAATAACGCAACAGGCAAGAGAAGCCTAAAGACAAACCAGACACCAATCATGCTAATACAGCCAATGATGGGAATAAATCCAGAGATTCTGCTGAAGAAGCTGCAGGCATCACTGGGCAACCAAGCTCGCAAGTCCCATTTATCGCTGATGCACTTCCACATGTACTGACATGACTTGGAATGCAGACTCGGGTGCAATAGCACATATGACACCACATTGAGAATGGATTCGTGACATGGAACCATGCAGAGTCTTGCCAACAATGACATCATATGGGCAACCAGCAGAGGAAGTGTCGTGTTCTCCCCCTTAATTGATGGAAAGCCTGCTGAATCTATAGAATTCAGTCAAGTATTGTATGTCCCTGATCTCGAGAACAATTTATTCTCTGTGCTCTCTGCTATGTGATGAAATAAACTCAAAATCATCATCGAAGGAGAGCGCATATCTTTTATCAAGAATAACATTCCACTGTTCACCAGATCCATACGTTGAAACATTGGTACACTCAATGGGACAACCCTACTACACTGTGAATGTACCTTCCTGACACACACCACTCATTCCATCCTCCATCAATGCCTTGGGCATATTGGCAAGGATCGACTTGAACAACTCATCAAAGAGGACCTTGCTCAAGGTATCACTATCGATCCAAAGAGTAAGCTACATGATCTGCATGAGCACTGCATTTCAGGGAAACATTATCGTGATCCATTTCCTCACCACTCCTCAAACCGCTCCAGTGAACTGCTCAGTCAGATACATTCAGACATTCATGGTCTACTGTTGAGAACTCCCTACAGATACTGCTATTGGATGATGCTTGTTGATGACAACAGTTATTTCAAAAGGGTATACCTCATAAAGAGGAAAAGTGATGCCTTTGTGTGCTTCAAGGAATATGTGGCTGAAGTTGAACTAGAGCTTGGAAGAAAAGTCAAACAACGATAAGGGCAGCAAATACATCAGAGCCAATTTTAACAAATACTGCTGGGATAAAGGGATCTCTTGCCAGCACACAACCAAAGCAATACCTCAGCAAAACGGGGTTGCCAAATGTCTCAATTGAACCCTCGCTGAAGGAGCAGTCAGCATGCTTAACCAAGCATAACTCCCAGTGGGGTTCTGGGGACAAGCTGTCCTCTACCTTATGCACATGCTTAATGTCACACCATCATCAGTGCTCTCCAACATGATATCTTATGAAGTCTGGAAAGGACAGAAGCCTGACCTTACTATGTATAGAACTTTTGGATGCCAAGCATACATTTACATTCAGAAAAGGGAGCGCAAATCACTAGGGCCTTGCACTAGTAAATGCATATTCCTTGGTTTTGAAGATAGATTCAAGGGATGGAAGGTATACAACCCTGCAACACAAAAGGTATCAGTGTCAAGGGATGTCATCTTCAATGAGTTATCATTCCCTGGGATAGCTGCAAACACCAATACCATTCCACTAAATGCCATCTGGCCAAATGAAGGGGGTGACCTACCTGAAAATGATAATCAGTGGCCACCAACTCCACCAGTACCTGACCTGGATCCTCAAAATCCAGCAGCTCAACCCAAAATTCCTCTTCCTGTGCTCCAGCTTCAACCAATGCAGCATGCCCTAGCAGGACCCCTCGTTGCGCAAGGATCTCACCCAATCCAAAAATCGAGGGTCATGGACTACTTACTAGGGTCAACCCGGCACATGATACACCCTGTTGCTCACAGGCAACCCAGACTTGGCCAAATTACCAAAGGAAACATCGAGGAAGTCAGAGATGAAACCATAAAACAAAAGTGAATAGCAGAAGATGCACCTACAGGGGGTAATCCACCCCAAATGGTGGATCAAGGGGGTGTAGAAAACAACAGCCAATTGGATGACACCGTTTTGGACAACATTGTCATATGTGATGCCAATGAAGTTGAAGAAACATGTTCCAGCACTTGCATAATCAAATCAGTAAACTATGTCTATAGAATAACAGAAGATTTTATTCCCCTCTTCAATGCTTTTGAGATCATGTTCGATCTTTCCACTCAGCAAGCATTCAGAGCTGCCATGTGCCCAGAGGATGCACCCAGTGGATGGAAAGAAGTGATGGCAGGACCAGACTGCGACAAATGGATGGATTTCACTCAGACCAAAATCAATGCACTCCTGGTGAATGGGACTTGGGAACTAGTCAAATTATGGGAGGGACAGCAAGCAATTGGTTCGAGATGGGTATTCCTCATGTAACGCCAAGCAGATGGTACCATTAACCACTACAAAGCCAGACTAGTTACTCGAGGTGATAACCAACGTCCGGGTATTGACTACAATCAGATTTTTGCACCAACTGCTCGACTCGGAGCACTTGCTGGGGAGTTCATTGAATCTCTCGATATTTCAAATGTGTACCTCAATGGAGAGCTAGAGAAGGAATACAATATTTATATGTGACAACCAGAAGGATTCCAAGAACACGGCGAGAATGGTAAACAGTGGGTTTGCTGACTCATGAAAGGGATCTACAAACTCAAACAGAGTGGATGCCTATGGTACCACAAACTAAGTGAAACACTTGAGAAAATGGGATTCACCCAAATCAAATCTGACCCAAGCATCTATGTCTGAATCACAGATGACATACATGTTATACTCCCTGTCTTTGTTGATGATATAATGGTTGTGTCACACAACCGCTACAAGATCACCCTTATCAAAGACAATCTACGAAAGTTTTTCAAAATAAAAGACCTTGGACCGACCTCATATCTCCTCGGCATCAAGATAGACTATGATCAGGCAAACTGAATGCTGAAATTATCTCAACAACAATACATCGTAAATATGCTTAATGGATTCAAACTTACCGAGTGCAATCCAGTCTCCACACCAATAGATCCAGGAATCCAACTTAGCAAAGTGCTATGCCAAGTGCAAAACAGAAGAAATGGTAAAAATACCTTATATGAATGCCTTTGGTGCTCTCATATACCTTGCTATTGGCACCCATCCTGACATTGCATACTCTGTTGCCAAACTTGCACAGTTCAACAACAACCCTGGTCAAGGACATTGGCAGGCTGTGAAGCACGTGTTCAGGTACCTTAAAGGAACTATAGATCTCAAGCTCACTTACTGAGCCAGTGACCCTACATCTTTTCTTCATCCCTTCATCACCTACAGTAACTCTGACCATGCTGGATACATCGACACTTGACACTCCACCAGTGGATATGTAATCAAGATGGGAACGGGGGCAATCAGTTGGTCAAGCAAGAAGCAAGCGACAATTGTCCTCTCATCTACCGAAGCCGAATATATTGCCACTGTTGCAGCTGGAAAGGAGGTTCTCTGGATGCGGAAATTATTAAAGGAACTACACTTTGATATTGACAACCCTTCACCAATAATGATGGACAATTGATCTGCACTGGCTGTTGTAAAAAATCCCAAGCATCACGGTCAGATGAAGCACATTGACATCAGCCACCATTGGATACGCCAAGTAGTCAGGAACAAGGAAGTGGAGGTGCATTATATCCCAACAGGAGAAATGACTGCCGACATCCTCACCAAGGCTGTCCCTCAAGTACTAGTCAAACAACATTGTCTGGGGCTGGGGATTATGTAAGGAAAATGAATATTACATTGAGGGGGTGTATTAGAAGGTACAATGGATATTCTATTATCCGGAGGCCGCTTAGCTAAGTGCCAGCGAGCGGTGGAGTGTCCTTTAACGAACTACCATCACTCGCAGGTAAGACTATCATATGCATGAAGTAGAACTACTAATAATAAACGAACTACCATCACTCGCAGTGATCGCTCGTGTGGTTAGATTCCGCGTTTATTAGATGTATCATGAATGATGACTGGTGAAGCCGGAAAAGTGTGATGAAGTTTGTAATTTCCCCAGTATGTTTCAGTTCGCGCCTGTTGCACTTCCGGATTTGGGCTTTA
>QLPI01006098.1:0-13211 GCA_003314275.1 Chroogomphus rutilus | reverse complement strand
TCCCCCTGCTTAGCTCGCCTCCGAGATATACCTCGGGGCTGTAAGAGGGTTGCCCTTACAGGTGCGGTACATCGGTGACACAGGTGTGAATCCTAAAATGCATCTAATTGAGTTGACTGGTTCGGCAATGTCACTTTCCTCCCTGGACAGCTTCTACAGCCTGATTATGGCCGAAGCATTCCAGAAACTCCGTGACAAGGAAATAACAACGAGACGAGAGGTACTTGCCACAGTGGTGTTTCTCCAACGCCCACTCTCGATTGCTAGCATTGCTTCCCTGTTAGAGTTGACGGATGATGAGATTGACATTGAATTGTCTCGTTTTCGTTCGGTGATCTATGTTCCCTCCACCAATGATGGACATGTCACCATCTTTCACGCCTCGTTTCAAGAGTTCATCGTCAACCCGAAACACTGCAGTAGCAATAGCATTGATGCCTCCGATACGCACCACAAACTCGCGTTCAAGTGTCTCCAAACATTGAACAAGTCTCTTCGGTATAACATCTGTCATTTACCTGATCATGTTATAGCTGCGCAGGTCCATGAAATCTCTAATCCTGACCTTATTTCTGAGTCTCTCCGATACACTTGCTTGTACTGGGCCTCTCATCTTGTAGAGGCTCTTGCATTCCCACCTCCAGAGACATTACCCTTTCTCAGCAAGCTTGGGACATTCGCCAATACACACTTATTGCACTGGTTTGAGTGCCTCAGTACGTTTGAAGAGCTTGGATCCGGGCTGAAGTCTCTCAGCATGGCAAAAGAAGCCATCTCGGTCAGTAATCAACATGGTAGAGGAGTTTAGCTCACCATTTTCCCAGAAATACTCCATAAACCATGCCCACCATGTGTCGCTACTCGAGGATGCTCGTTGCTACCTACAGATGGCATTTGTGCTGATGAAAGATCACTGTCTCAACACGTATGGCTCAGCCCTCTCATGGATCCCTAAACGTACATCCATAAGATATCACTATTCGACATTGTTCGACAACTTACCTAGAGTAGTGGTGGGAATCGCGGGGTTATGGGGATCATTTAAGCATCTCATGCCACACCCTTCATCTGTATACTCCGTTGCCTTCTTGCCTGACGCGACGCGTGTTGTCTCTGGGTGTTTTGATGGTTCAGCTCATATCTGGACTACCAGTACAGGGGAGAATGAGCGGATCCTGGTAGGGCAATCAGGTCGAGTTTGCTCCGTTGCCTTCTCACCTGATGGCACCCGCATCGTGTCTGGCTCAGATTGTAGTTGGGTCTGGCAGATAGGGTTTCCTAGGGTATTCCCGCACTATTATATCAGAGAGTCTGTGGGACAATAAGGGGAATAGTTCCCTAGAATTTCCTATGATTTTAGATGTATTTATCTATAGGAAATGTATTACTCTACAGTAAATCTACTGGAGCTGAGTCCCGGGTTTACTCTCCGCTTAGGCGCCGATCCAGGAATCCGGTCTGGGCGCCAAAGCGTCGGTTTATATGGTTGTGGTCCTCCCACAAGTTAGATATATTATCTAGTAGTATGATATAATATATTGTGTTGGAAACCCAACTGTGACCCGGCCTTGCTGTGCGACGAGTAGCTGGTGTCCAAGTCCCAAATAGGAAGTATGCACTCAGCGCTTAACCTTCGTTCAGCGCGAGTGACGGATATATGAGTGTAGTCTAAAGGCTAGTGTGATGGGGGGCAACGATACAGGTATAATTGCTTATTATACTAGTACAAACTACTCTGTACTTATATAAAATACAAGATCTAATTATAAGTGAAAACTTCACGGAGTGAAGTTAGAAGCCAGCCCAATGTGGCCGTGCGCGTGCTACACCCGCATATATGCGGTGGGAATGATATGGAGGAAAACTTCACAGGGGAAGTGATAGAAATAGAATAGAATTAGATATAAACTGAATAGAAATCCACATGCCAGTGTATCCCCTTCCCAATGTGTCCAGATGAGGTGAGCCGGCCCTTGGGGTAGGTATGGGGCTGGGTACAGAGTGTGGGGTAAAACCCGCTCCTAAAATCACGGGAATATTATCGTAGGTTCCTCATGATGAATATAACTTCAGTATGAAGTTGCGTCCTGATCTGGGAATAGCTGGGGGAGATATTGCAGTGTGAATGTTGAATATATATATAAAATGACTCATTAGTCCTTGGTTCTAACACAGATGACAGCTCGATTCAAATTTGGAATGCAATGACAGGGGAGGTAGAGCACATCCTACAAGGACACTCACGTGCAGTTAGGGCGGTTGCATTCTCTCCTGAAGGATCAAGTGTTGTGTCAGGCTCTGAGGACACTACTGCTCGGGTATGGGATCTTACCACAGGGGAAACGAGGCGTATACAAGAATTTGATTCGATGTTGTATTGCTTCGCATTCTCGCCTGACCGGAAACATGTTGTGTTTGGCATGGAAGACACCACTATTTGCATTTGGCATGCCACTACAGCGACAGTTGAGCATGTACTCGAGGGACATTCAGAGGCGGTGAACTCAGTTGTATACTCACGTGATGGGACACGTCTAGCATCTTGCTCCGGCGACAGCTCAATCCGTATTTGGAATACACATACCTGGAAATTAGAGTGCATACTAACGGGACATGTGGATTGGGTAAACTCTGTTGCATTTTCTCCTGATGGCACACGTGTTGTGTCTGGATCGGACGATCGATTAGTCCGTATCTGGCATGTGGCTTCAGGGGTGACAGTGTGTATGTTTAAGGGTCATGCGGATTGGGTGCAGTCTGTTGCATATTCCCCTGACGGGACACAGGTGGCATCTGGGTCATACAACAATTCAGTCCGGATTTGGGATGTGACGAGCGACTTGGAGATGGAACGCAGTGAGGTCATAGATCGGTTGTCCTTTTTACGTGACAGTGCACGTGTATCTTTTGTTTCGCACCCGAAGATGGCTTGTATTTGGAAGGCAATCAGGGGACAGAAACAACAGGCACTTGAGGGACATTCAGATTGGGTGAATTCAGTCGCATTCTCCCCTGATGGCACACAAGTCACGTCTGGGTCGCACGACATGACCATCCGAGTCTGGAATTCCACCACCAGGGAGACAGAACAAACACTGAAGGGTCATTCGAATGTGGTATGGTCCGTCGCTTTCTCGCCTGATGGGAAATACATCATGTCTGGATCGGCTGACAAGTCAGTCATTCTATGGAAGACATCTACTGGAAAGATAAAGCGCACACTGAAGGGGCATTCAGGTTTGGTGAGGTCCATTGCATTTTCGCCTGATGAGGGGCGTGCAGCATCTGGCAGTCATGACTCCTCTGTCCGGATATGGAACGCAACTACCGGAAGAGTAGAGCATATACTCACCAGCCATTCAGATTGGGTGCTCTGCATTTTCTTCTCTCACGATGGATTGCGTCTCCTGTCTGGCTCATCTGATCACTCAATCCGGATATGGAATACGATCACCGGAGAAATAGAGCGTTCATTGGAGGGTCATTCAGACTGGGTGACCTCAGTTGCGTTCTCATCTAATGGCACGCATGTCGTGTCTGGCTCACGTGACGGCTCAGTCTGTATATGGGACACTACACAGGTGATTCGACACCACTACTGGAACATGAATCCTTCCAGTTCTCAGATGGAGGCAAGGTCGCTCATGTCATCCCTGGCCACTTTCATCTCTTTACTGCCAGGGACCTGCAGATCTTTATCTCACCCAGTCAGGACTGGATTCTTCCTGACTTGCCACTGAAATCTTGTTGGATTCCCCTTGATTACCGCAATTTCTATACACATGCCTTCTCTCCCTCTAAAGTGTGCTTTGGATATACAACAGGTCGCATTGCCATAGTCGACCTCAAGCCTATACATCAGTAGCACAAAATAGTCTAACTTGGGATTGGGTGATATCAGGTTTGTTGAAGATTTGTAACTATTAGTGCCTTCTTTTTTGATTGCATCCATGCAATCCTATAATACTGGAAATTAAACAGAATGAATCACAGCCTAAATGAATAGATCTGCAGACAGATTGAGAAGAAATGTTAACTCATGTGCAGGAGGTCATTCAGGCAAGCCCAGCAAGGATAGCCATTTCAGACAAGAAATTTTTGGAACTTGTGTCAATATGACTTAATACAACATCCTGCATGACTTCTTGCAGAGATAATTCAAGGAAGACTGCCACATCTAATGGATGGATAGCATAGGGGCAGAAACCTTTGTTATCCAGTTCCCGGCTTGTAATGAAGACTTTGAGTGGGATGCTGGTCATGCCATCAAGGATAGCCTGATGAATGTTTCTACTATTCCTGATTGACATCATTTATCCATGGTGTCTTTAACAACAATACAATTAATCCCTTGTTTGTTTTCACGTGATCCTTACAGGATTGACAATCATGGAGCAGAATTGCTCAAGTCAATAATTAAGATGAGCGATGTCAGGTTTGTTCACAAGGACACTATGGGTTACTGATTAGATCTTCAGGTTAGTTAGAGAAAGTATTTTAGATATTGTAGGGACGATGTGGCATGTATCAAATCCTGAATGAAACTGTGCCTTCCTTTTTCGACTGGGAGTATGGATCTGGTATGCCTGGTGGTCCACCTTGCCCACCATCAGGTGTTGGCTGTCATGAGGCTAGGGGAAATTGGTCAATGTCTCTCATCAAGACATTCATTATGTGTTATTGATGTATTTTTTAATCAGTGAGGGGGGTAATCATGAGGGATGAGTTGTGGCAGGGGTGGTGTGGAGAGGGGAAAAAATAAGGGATGTGTAACCTAACCACATAAAAAATAGGAATCGCCACCAGGACGAACCTCTGATCTCTTGCTCTGCGATGTTTGTGATTGCAAGGGTGTTGGATGTCTTTGGTTGGAATAATTTTAGTTTAAAGACAAACACTGTTTTTGGGTTTGAATAAGAGCGGCATTGTTTCCTATCCTCATGTAAGATCGAGCATTGGATAAAAGGAACCCAGATCCCTGGGCTTGTAATGAAGCATTGGCTATGCCAGTAGTATGAATCTGGAAAACTCCAACATGTTCATTCATATCTGGGTTCTCCTTACCCAACACTCACTTGTACAAGGGGATGAGAAACAATGCCCCTCTTATTTAAAAAACAAACAAACCAGAGTTTGTCTGTAAACTAGAATTATTCCAACTAAACATCACAAACACCCTTGCAATCACAAATATTGTAGACAAAACATTCGATTATATTGTCGCAGACAGGGGAGTCAGTCAGTCTGCTCACACTTCCATCTCATCTTGGAAAATTCATCAAAATAAATCACCTGAAATTCCCAACACAAAGCATCAATGAAAACAATAATGGATTTTTTGGTAAGGTCTTTCACGGCATCTTTGATTGACCTCACAATGAGGTCATTAAACTGAAGTTCCATGTGGACCCACATTTATTGTCTGCTGGATCATTGTGATTGGCATGTCTGGCTTTGAGGACAAGGACAGAGATGGAGGGATCTTGCGCTCATCTTGCTGTGTGTGAGCCCCTGGAGCAGAGAAAGTAGTTAGATGTGACTGACTGAGGGAGGGATGCAGTTTTTTTCCCTTAGCCTCAAATCCACAATTAATATCAACCTCCACCCTCAAAAGGAATAAAAACCAACCGGTCAATGGTTTTCATCTGTAAGCTCCTTTCCGAGGACAAAGTCTTAGGGCTGAGTAATGCTGCATTTCTTCGGTACAGGTGCTAATCATAATGTTAATATATATGATACTACCAGTGAGTGTATTAACTGTTATCCCCTTTACCCCCATTCTCATAGTATTTTATACCCTCCACATGACCATTTAGGGGTTCTTGTATCACTTCCACAATCAATTTATGCAGCCTGCAACCCAGCATCATCTGTACCATGACATGCATGCATGTGGAGTACTTGCAATCTAATGCTTTCTCATCTCAAAGGATGGGCAACTGACTATGAGAATACAAAAACCAATTGGTTGAGTGGCATGGCCAGAATGGGAAAAACCACAATTGCTCATTCATCACCCTTGACAAGCCAAACATGCTTGGAGCCACCTTCTTTTGTTCCCATATGCAATGCAGATGAATGCTGGGATGTCGATGGGATCATTCTGGCTATAGCTTATGAGCTTGGGTGACTGTTCAGTGTTCTCAGCCATGCTCTCTTGAAGATTTTGGAAATAGATCCAGATGCTAGCACCTGATACATGGAACTTCAGTTCAATGACCTCATTATGACACCGATCAAAGAGTCTATGAAAGATCTTACCAATAAATCTCTTAGTGTTGTCATCGATGCTTTGTGTTAGGAGTTTTAGATGATTTATTTTGTTTATTTTTCCAAAATAAAATGGAAGTGTGAACAGACAGACAGACTTCCCTTCTGTGACAATATAATCGAGTGTTTTGTCTGCGATGTTTGTGATTACAAGGGTGTTGGTTATTTTTGATTGGAATAATTCTAGTTTAAAGACAAACTCTGGTTTTTATTTTCAAAATCAGAGGGGCATTTTTCTCATCCTCTTGTATGATTGAGCATTGGGTAAGGGGAGCCCAGTATGAATGAACATGTCGGATTTTTTACAGATACATACTACTGGCATAGCCAATGCTTCATTACAAGCCCTGGGTTACTATATACTATTTTTTTTTCCAAAGAAGTGGGTTGTTAGCACACTGTCATCTTGGGAGCGGTCACTGGCAATAAACTCAACATCAGAGATTTAATCAAGATTCACAATGTTTACCTTGTGACCTATGGGTGGTGGCTGCTGGGTTTGTTGCACAGCGTGAATAATAGACAGCCCCCAATTTATGATAAGGAATTTTACATTCAAAAAGAGCAGGGGCCAAGTAGAGCAAAGATAGTTTTCCCGAATCGTTCTTGTGTAGGCAGCACACTGGGATATAATTATGCTCTGTCTGAAACACGACCTATTTATAGAAAGGTATCAATGTAAAGACTTGTCCAACTGATTCTGGCCCTCTCTTTTTCCCTGGGGATGTGATGTCATTGTTCCTTTTAATGAAACTTTGGATCTTCCAGACTTTCAGGGGTCCAATGTACACTGCAACCCATACTCATGCCGCAAAAATTCCATCGCACTGTCCTTCCTGATACATCCATCATGAGAGCACAGCTTTCCACAGACTTGTTCCTTTCCCATTGTGATGTACATCATGTAGCATATAATCTATCATCCTTGCCAAGCCAATTTCAAGGCACTGTAGATCCCCCATGGCTCTGAAAAGCCAAACCAAGAATGCACCTAGTATCACACTAAATTCAATTCATATATAAATAGAAATCAACCCTTTTGGGCAGCTGTGTCCTGGACATCCAGATCAATTCATTGTTGCTGGAGTGTGATGACAAAGGATGTTCGAGTCTCAGATTGACCTGGATTCTCTAGTCCCATTATGGGGTTGGTTTCTCCACCAAGATGGGAGAATCTTGAGCAGCCATCCGTATTTATGCAGAAAAATATGCAAGCCCCATGTCCAGCTATACTCTCCACCCTATTTCATTGAACAGTCATGTGTCACCCAACTCATGCATCCATTGTGATAATTGACATCATCGCTATAAGGAGTTGAGGATCTCAAGTATCAGGTCAGAGATCATTTATATATATACATTTTCAGTGCATCTAGGGATAGGGAGAACGATTTCTGCATTTGCTGAACAACTCCTATTATTCAGGAGTTCAGGAATATAGCAGTAAATAAAAGGGAAGAAGAAATTAATCAAAACTTCCTAATCGTCTCATATCTTGTTGATCTGCCATGGTAATCGAGAAGGATAATTTGTGCCTGCAATGTAAAGGTAGAGACACACCTGTAGTTTGCTTGGTTCCTCTACGTAAGAGTGTGTTGGGAATCCCTAGGTTTGTCTGTTTGACTCATTAGGTGTTCCCAGCACCATACCACTAAAGAAAAAACTGTTTTCAGGGGAGGAAAGGTGAGTGCTAAACTCCAAGGCACTGACTGTATGTAGGCGCTGACTGTATGTGTGGGAATAACCTATACACTTACAAGAAGTTGATGGTTATACAGGCCCAAGCTGCATTTGTCAGTAGGAGTGGAAGGATCGTAAAATGACTCCTGTGGCCCAAATTTTGCCCCGTCTATATTTGGTGGGAAGACATATATGCATTAAAGACACATTTATATATGCTTGAAAGTCTCTACAATAATAGCCACAAGTGGGTTGCCCAAGCAAGTGGTGCTAGGCACGATTGAACTTGACAAAACAAGGTTCTGGTGCTAGCATCGCCTTTGCATGTAGTCCTTGCCACCTCACATGCTCTGGTCTTTCAACTTACCTGATGTAGTCGACATCAATCTGAGGCAGAAACCTGTTCATTTTACCATTACATTCATGTCATTGCCCACAACCGTATCTACTTTCACTGGAAACTGTTAGAAATTGATATATTCTGGAACATTCTGGCAACTCAGTTAAGTCAATCCCCAGACATGAAGTAGTTATGCTACGACACAAGTGGATTTGCAGTGTAGGAATCTTATAGATAATTCTAGTATTTTCCACTTTGTAGATAGTATATAAGGGAGCCATTGAAGGCTCATAGGAATAACAGTTTATTTAAAATAACCAAATCTCCTGCGACAACAGATTATGGGCCCCAGCCTATAGCAGATTAACAAAACCTTATCACACTTGCCAAATCTACCCCCATTATCATTAATCAATTGCCAACAATGTCACTTGCCCAATCTAACTCACTATATTAAATCGACCCCTTGAATGGGAATAATTACCACATGTGGAAACAGAAGATATAGTGGATCTTGATTGATCAAGGATTATGGGACTACATAACTGGGCCAAATTCAACCAGGCCACAGCCAGTAGATCTCAATAATATTCAGGGTGAAAAACAGGCAATTGTCAATTGGGAAAAACATGATCAACAAGCATAGGCAGCTATATGCCTGCGCATAAGTGATGATTACCTGGTATATACACAAACAGCCATTCATGCCTCGTAGATCTGGACAACCTTAGCTACAATATTCGAAGCAAAAGGACCGGTTGGTGTTACCCCGCCAAGAATTTTTCCGGACATTTGCCATAGAGGGTGCCAATATGGAGGAACATAGTCAGATATTACATACACTGCAACAAAATTTGCATGCACTTGGCGAATACATAAGTGATCGGTATTTTGCCACAACCCTGCTTACATTACTACCCCTCATGGTCAACTTTCATTACCATGGTGAATGCAGGACTACCAACCTTATCCTCAGATGCCCTGATTGCGTCAATCCTGCAAGAAGATCAATTGCGACAATCGAATAATAACAACAATATAGCGCTCAAGACAAATCAAAAAAACAGGCGATTAAATTCAAATAACATGGGTGCTACCAAAGGAACATGCCAAAATTGTGGAAAAAAGGGCCATTGGGCCAAAGATTGCTGGGAAAAAGGTGGCAGAAAAGAAGGACAAACACCAAAATGGTGGAAGCCCCCAAAGCAAAAAACTAACCAAGCAACGGAAGACAACGGAAATGAACCACAATTCACATTTGTGACAACAGGCAGCAATCCAATCTCAGTATCAGATTGGCTGGCTGATTCGGCATCAACAGTCCATTTGGCACATAATAAAAATGACTTTATTTCATATACACCAGAATCAACTGAAATCAAAGGAATAGCACCGAATTCAGTTCTTCGGACAATTGGAAGTGGAACGGTGGAAATAGAATTCTTTGTCAACAAAGAAACCTTCAAAGTTTTGCTACATGACGTCAAACACACACCAGATGCACCAAACAATCTTATCAGTATAGGGTGTTTAACAGATCACCGACACACAGCAATTTTCAATGACACACAAGTAAAATTTATGTCACAATCAGGAACAATATTTGCATTTGGGAGAAAGGCTGGGTGCATGTACCAGATGCATGCCAGGGTCCCAACACACAAAATGTCTAAAGAATTTGCTGCCATAGCAAAGGGATGTTCATGGAATAAATGGCATCGAATACTTGGTCACATTGGCATGGATGCTGTAAAACTACTAAAGAACAAGGGACTAGTAAATGGGATGGAAGTTGATGAAGCTGAAATACCCATGCAGTGTATGGCCTGCATTCAAGGAAAAAAAACATGTAGAACCATTTCCAAAACAGGCCGAAGAACATGCCACCAAATTAGGTGAATTAACGATATCTGATGTATGGGGACTGGTAACTCCTGAAGGCATTAACCGGGAGAGATTCTTCTATTCATTTACTGATGCCAAATCTCAGTATATGGAACTTTATTTCAGCCACACCAAAGATCAGGAACTTAGATTCTTCAAAGAATACAAAGCCCTACTGGAGAACCAAACTCGGATGAAACTCAAGTGCTTTAGAGCAGATGGTGGTGGGGAATATGATAATCAAGAGTTCCAGAAATTTTGCATGGAAGCTGGCATTATCAAATAAAAAACAGCACCCTATTCACCTTCTCAGAATGGTATCACTGAGCAGATCAATCGCACTTTATTGGAACATGCTAGGGCAATGATATACGCCAAGAATATGCCAAAGGCATTATGGCCAGAAGCTGTAGTTTATGCATGCTACATCAAAAATCGATCACCAACTCGTGCCTTAGGTACTGGGACTACCCCATATGAAGCTCTATTCAATAAGAAACCAAACATCTCACGTCTCAAGGAGTTTGGCACCAAATGTTGGGTAATGGTACCAGATCAACGACGTACCAAATTAGATCCAAAAGCCGAGGAACACATTTTTACTAGAATTGCCAAGCACTCAAAGGCTTGGCAGTATTACAATACAAGATCCAAACATATTCAAACATCTAGGAACATTACATTCAGTACTACCAACACCATTCTTTTTCCTATCCCAGGAGAAGAAGATGACTCACTCGAGGGGGAGCAAGTCAACAATGAGCGATCAACACCGGCATCTGGCTCTATAACACAGAATGAAATGCCAGTTACATCTCAAGCCCCGACCCCCATTCCAGACCCCAATCTAGGACCAAGACGAAGCACTTGCATTGCTAACACAATTACACCCAATTATCGGAAATTAAATGATCCAGCAACACAATTAACGGACCGTGTATTACTTATCCGACCAATAATTACTGAACCACAAAATTACAAGGCATGAATGGAATGGATTCCCCAATGTGGGTTCAAGAAATGAATATTGAATTTACAACGTTGTTGGATGTCAAGCCCGCAACACCGAGTACCGACTTACTCGGGAATACCGACCAACCGGCCCTCACCCGTATTATCTCACACCACCGCGCGACCTCGAACTCGGTACATCCGGTACATCGTATGGACCACTCCCCTCGTACACCCCCTTCCATTGTTCCTTCAACCCCCTATCCACTCCTTTACCCGTTTCCTCCAAACAACATGACGGCCACTCATTGTCTTGGCCTTTGCCATTGTTTTATCTTAGGCCGTCCTCTATTGTTCTATTCCCGCCCACCATTTCATTATCTTATTCTCAGCCATACTCTATTATTCTAATACCGCCTACATTCCTTATTCTATTTCTGATCACTGTGGACAATGCCTCCATGTGGTTGCCTCATACCTTATTGTTTCCATTCCTTACGCCACCCTGTTCCACATCTTCCTTCTTAACTATAAAAGTAGCGGGATGTATGTAGATAGTTCTTCACTCAGAATATCAATTGATTCGCACCCCTTTGTCCGCTCTCTATTTCTAAAGTCCTTCGCTCGAGCCGACGCCCTCGGCATCCCCTCGAGGTTCCTCTCACTTTCTAAATTAGTGGCACACACGGAAGAGCGGGGCGCAACGCAAGAGCACGTTGAAGCCTAGCCACCCCGTAACGGTTTGCAGGACTTAACCGATAACTCGGCGTCACCGAATCTTGACAGTATATTCTGAGTCAAACCACTTTCCGTGTCACTTCCGTTCTTACGATCATGCCCCCACGAACTAGATCCACAGCCCGTATGGATGACAATGGGCTTACCCCCACGGTAACCCAACGAAGGGAGCACGAAGCCTCTGGCACCCCACCCCTTCTCATAGGTTACACCTCGCCGACAATAGAACTACGGCGTCTCGCCTCCCCCTTCGAGCAAGAACCACGCATCGAAGAAGTGGTCGACGATGAAATCGAATACGAAGATTATGACAACGACGACCAGGCACCCCATCCGGCAGAGGACGAACCCGGTTCAGTACACTACGACACAGATGCTGAAACCGAGGAACAGCCTCAGCACCCCCGATAGGCAAACACGCCTGAACCTCTCCGTACCCCGACAGCCGCACCCTCTCAGCCCGCGGTTGCACCCCGTCAGCCCACGGCCGCACCTCCGCACCCTGCGGCCGCACCCCCTCCGTCCGCGGCTATACCACCGCAGGCCAGGCAAGCTCCCCGAGCCCGGCCAGCCCCACCGCCCAGGCAAGCTCCGCAAGCTGGGCCATTTCCTAGGGCCAGGGTTCCCGTGAACCCAGCCAACAATCAAGATCTGCTAAACGCCATTCTCGAACTCGGCAGGACCACTCGGAACCACCGACAAGACGGTCAAGCCGCCAGAATACGAGAACCAGAACCGTTCGATGGAACCAACCCAAAGAAATTAAAGGGTTTCATCTTCCTCTGCAGAATGAATTTCCGCACCCGGCCTAACTTGTTCTCCGACAATAGGCAAAAAGTCAACTACATGGTCTCTTACCTGAAAGGAACAGCTCTAGAATGCTTCGAGCCATACCTAATGGGTAATCCCAATACGGAGCCCCGTTGGACCAGCAACCTGGAGCTCTTCATCGACGAGCTACAGATCAACTTCGGCTCTTGGGACGAGAGAGCCGACGCTGAAACGGCCCTCGAGAAATTGACCATGCAAGACAACCACAAAGCAACTCGGTTCTTTGTGGAATTTTACAGGCTCGCGGCGTTCGTCGATTATAACGACAACGCCCTCCTCCGCAAGGCATACATGGCACTGCCGAAACGCATCAAAGATGGCCTCATCCATTTCGACAAACCCCGCACACTCGACGAACTCCGAAATCATGTTCAACGAATCGATATGAGGTATTGGGAACGAAAGGCCGAACAGTCTGCGGAGGGCAGCAATGAGCCGAAGAAAGATACCAGATCGGACAAGCCTGGCAACAGATCCACCTCAGACAACCGCCAGCAACATAACAGCAACGATAACA